>JASAMV010008388.1:0-41668 GCA_030248065.1 Rhynchonema sp. JSB1_4
ACATGTGGTCTCAAACAAACATGAGAGTATCCGTTGGTGTCAATCATCATGATTGCGCTCGTGGAAATCCGAGACCATTATAAGCAATCATGTTAAAAGCATGCCACCCAAAAACCACGTATTGGTTTGTTTAAAACATTTGGCTTGTGCCCAGTTTCCGAGAAAAGTCCTTGATTAACTGCGAATGTAAAAGACCAAGGATCACGTTGGCCGTCATCAAACGAAGTGCTTTGGCTGTGTTAACTTTCTTCAGGTGTTCAGTATCTCAAAATCTTGTTAGTAACCAATTAATTTCTACCAGCTTAAGAATTCCTCAGACCCCACTGCGATGAGGAACACATTGCCCATTGCCGTTAAATAAATGTGACAAAAAGATTTCTGCACCTGTCGAAGTTTGTATCACAGAAAATCTCGAAATATTCGTGTGAAGCTACAAAAAGTTTCAGGCTTTAGTTGGATTTCAGGCCAAGCTTCGATTCCGATCACCAAGTTTGACATCCATACCGACAAATGATGCACACGAGATGGTCCTCTAATGGCAGTCAGAGTGACACGTTGCGCGCAGCGTTCTTCACCAGTCCGTCGACCAAACAGTGCGCTTTGAACTCATCGCTTCGCGTCACCACTGATTGTCCCCAACCTGGCGTCGTTAGCGAGTGTTTCGAAATTGTTAGTGCACAGCGAGCCAGAACCGGAACTAGAACCGGGACTCAGTAATGATTGACGTGAATAAGCAACAATTACTGCTCTGATCATGAAGACAGTGGTAGCGATATATGTATGTATGCATATACATATGTTTTCGGGGTCGAGAAATCTAATGGGGACATTGCTTTTTGAATCTTGAGCTCTCCGGTGCCAGAACCGTAGGTGGAACCGGAAATCAGTATTTATCCATGCAAATAAGACGCACAATGCGGGTCTGATCGTAAAGCCAGTGTGTGCGGTATCAGGTTTTCGGGGTCGAGAAATTGAATGGTACAGTATCATTGGTTTTTGAATCCGGAACTTTTCGGGACCAGAACCGAAACTAGAATCGGAACTCAGTATTGATCAATGCGAATGGATAGCATTATAGTGATCTGATCCAGTGGTGTCGTTGAGAAATCGAAATTTTCCCATACCCAGCCCAATTTTCGGGAAATTTCCCATACATACCCCCAAAAATCAAAAATTTCCCATACCAGGGGGGGGTTTTTTCCAAAAACTCAAAAATTTCCCATACCCGAGGGTGGGGGTTTTGAAAAAAATGACCCCAAAAATCTTCTAAAAGTGCCAAAATTGGTCTAAAAAGTGCTTAAAACAGAGTTTTCTTGCGGTAGTAAGCGATTTTTGACATTTTTGGACGAAAAATGGCCAATTTTGGTACTTCTCGGGGTCAAAAAGTCATTTCTTAGGGGTACTTGTTCCAAAAGTGAAAAATTTCCCATACCCCATACCCCCGGCCGATTTCCCATACCCCATACCAGGGGGGGGGGGGTAACCCCCCCCCCAACCCCCCCCCCCCCCCCAACGACACCACTGATCTGATCTCCAAAAATGTGTCAGCTACAGATCTCCGAGTAAGTTTGGGGGTAGGGGCCCGCGAAAACCGAGTGCCCCGCGGGGCACGCGGGTGGTGCGGGTGACCTTTCTATAACACACGGGCATATGCCCCCCCGCAGCGTCCGCGGGTCCCCCGCACCCACCCGCAGCACACGCGGGGCCCCCGCGGGTGGCGCGGGGCCCGCACTCCCCCGCGCTGGCCGGCGCAGGCTGTTTTTAATGAATATTTGGTTTTTTAAGTGAAGCTTTACTGCTGAATGGGTGAAATAAATGCAGAGTTGAATTTATATGTTGTTTACCGTGATAAAAACGTGTGTTTAGCCCAGAGCTGGGATTTTTGGATTTGTAACAAAGTCATTATGGCAGCACAAAAAGACCAAAAGTGCGTCATTTGTTTATGTGTATTTGCTTGTAAATGCAATGTCAAAAGCAAAATCACCCTGAAACAAGAATTGCTGATGCATTTTAGTCGAAGACGGATACGGCATTAATTTCCAGCTAACCGCAGAACAGGCAATAGTTGTGAAACTCCACGGCAAAAACAGGGATCGGCTGCTAGATTCCAAAGTATAGAAACATAGGTATGACGATACATTTGTCCCCAAAAACAGTAATTTCCGCTGAACAGTAATTTAAACAGCAAAAGTATGTGACGAAACAAATGGTGAAACATCATCTTTGCCCATAAAAATTAAGTCAACATAAGCAGTTGATCAGTACCCTGCATATTCGCGATTCACTGGGTTCGCATTTTCAGCGATGTACAATACCTAGTTTTGCGTCGTGTCTCGCTTGTTTCGCACTGGTCCTTTTTGGTACAGTACTTTATGTCTGGTGAATATGTGCCATTTGCTAATTGCAGCTAGCCTGTCGAAGATTATCTATAGCTTCGAATTTGCTTTTTTTGAGCAGATTTTTGTATCATAAGTCTATATTTTATCGTGCGTTTTAGTCAAAAAGTGCAAATTTTACGTCATGTTTCATGTGCAATTTATTCGTCAATCACAGGTTTTATCGATCAGTTATCATTTAGATCATGTAGTTTTGTTCAATATCGATACTTTAATGCCATCATTAACATTTATACTTGCGCGCAAATGAAGAAGTAAAAGCTATTTTTCTGTATAATAACCTGCATTATTAGCTTTGATCTGGACTTTAGATGCAGAAATGATGTTTCACCATTTGTTTCGTCACATACTTTTGCTGTTTTAATTACTGTTCAGCGCAAATTACTGTTTTTGGGGACAAATGTATCGTCATACCTATGTTTCTATACTTTGGAATCTAGCAGCCGATCCCTGTTTTTGCCGTGGAGTTTCACAACTATTGCCTGTTCTGCGGTTAGCTGGAAATTAATGCCGTATCCGTCTTCGACTAAAATGCATCAGCAATTCTTGTTTCAGGGTGATTTTGCTTTTGACATTGCATTTACAAGCAAATACACATAAACAAATGACGCACTTTTGGTCTTTTTATGCTGCCATAATGACTTTGTTACAAATCCAAAAATCCCAGCTCTGGGCTAAACACCCGTTTTTATCACGGTAAACAACATATAAATTCAACTCTGCATTTATTTCACCCATTCAGCAGTAAAGCTTCACTTAAAAACCCAAATATTCATTAAAAACAGCCTGCGCCGGCCAGCGCGGGGGAGTGCGGGCCCCGCGCCACCCGCGGGGGCCCCGCGTGTGCTGCGGGTGGGTGCGGGGGACCCGCGGACGCTGCGGGGGGCATATGCCCGTGTGTTATAGAAAGGTCACCCGCACCACCCGCGTGCCCCGCGGGGCACTCGGTTTTCGCGGGCCCCTACCCCCAAACTTACTCGGAGATCTGTATTCATGTTTTGGGGTCGGGGAATCCGATGGTAACATCATTTTTGTACATATGTACCGCTGACTTGATTGAGGTGTGAAACAGTGCAACATGAATTCAGTCAAACCTCCACAAAGTGATAATTTCCTTTTTTGCCCTTCTGCATCTAGGCAGGCTAACGTACCTTCTTTTCACCTCCGTTAGGGCTTATGCGGGCGCGGGTGTCTCATATTTATATATATCGTATGTATGTACGTAGCTTCAGATATTTCGGCTGGCTCAAATCAAGGTCGATTTGCTTAACGTGGATTACGTCGGTTTCTCGGACGTTTTGCAAATGCTCTACAACGGCTCCGTCGATACGATGGTCATGCCGCTGGCACGCACTGTTGATCGACTGAAGGTGCAGTGCAGCTCGTTTGACCAGTGTGGTTGACAATGGTATTTTGGGGTGTACTATCAATTTGCGCATTCCTTTGACTCGAAGTCACTTGCATTTATTGGCAAGATTCTGTGACCGTACTTCATGACAGAGAGAGATTGACAAGCGTATGACAATGACAGTATTTCGTGCAGAGTTGAGGCGCAACTTTGACCAGCGTAACCGTACATATATCGAGATTGAGAACAAGCGCTGATTTTGATCCGCTCAACCGTAAATATTACCATTATGGCCTTTACAGCAGTCGGGCATTAAGGCATCAGTCGGCATTCCCCTGTGGAGCCCAAAAGCAGCGGTGTTAGCGTCACATCAACCAAAACATGATCTTGCTCACGCGACGCTTAAATCGTTGCTCGTCTATGACATTTGGACTTGGACATTGTTTGTGCTCGTGTACCTGATCTCGAAGGCATACACGGCGTTAAGCAGCAGAATGACCAACATTGAAAGCAGCAACAGCCAGTCAGTGCATCACTTTTGGTTAATGTCAATTTCAAGAAACCTGGACAGACTATTTTTTCTCTGCCCAGGCCCACTGCCATGCCGATCAGCAAATCGTACGCATTCCACGTGTTGATCGTTGGCTTATTTATGGTCGTGTTCAGGTAGAGTCAGGCCACATTCACAATGCAAGCGCGTTAGCGTGCGAGATGCGCACGCTTTTGCATTCACAATGGAAAAAGCTGATTAGCGCGTCAGCGCGTGGCGTGCGAGCAAGTTTTCGGGCACGCTAACGCGCAGATGCGCAACGCGCTTTTGGATTCACAATGCAAAGCTGATTAGCGCGTTGGCGCGTTAGCGTACACACTAACGCGCTTTTCACGACTAGGTCTGGTTCAATTTTTTTGAACGTTAGCACTGGATGTGTTTGTTCTAAAGTTTATAATTTGCTTTGAAAACATTATCAGACCATGAAAAATGTGAAAACACAGTAAATAAAGCCTTTGAGGAAAGCGCTCCGTTAGAGGCAAAATAAGTACGAATGAATCCTGAAAGCGATTGGTTGCCGTTTTCAAATCAAAGCAACAAAAAAATCGGCATTTGCCTACACCCAGACCAAACGGCCATTGTGAATGCAATCGCGTTTTGCTGATTAGCGTGTCAGAGCGTTAGCGCATTAGCGTGTCATTGATAATCGCACGATAATCACGCCAACGCGCTTTTTCAATTTTCCGTTGTGAAAGTGAGGCTCAATTCAACGTCTGCACCGATATGCAATAATCCATTAGCTGATGATAGTATTTTCCAACGACAATAATATTCTGCTTCTGCAATCTGGATGGACAATAATGTTCATATTTAATCTTGTACATGTTACTTCTCCGTACGCGACCTTCATCTTTCAGCGGCCTGTACGGCAATGGAATTCTAGCCGGTTTGTTGACGGACAATCACATGCACATATTTGACACTCTCGATGAACTGATCAGGATGTTGAACAACAAAGATGTTCGAATGGTCGGGCTCGCCAAGTCGGAGTCAATTTGGGCATCAGATTTGAATTGGATGCGACCGCTCAAAGTGTGTATTGTCCAGTGAAATAATCTGCACCATGCTGGGAATGGGATATCAATTTTTGTGTCGTCGGTGTCAAATTTGTCAATCAGAGAAGTGTCAGTCAGGGCATTGTTCTTTTTGCTTCGCCAGCACGAAGTGCGCGTTTTGTTTGCGTGAAAATTGCAACGCTAGATGCTGCTATCGATCACACTAACTGACTTGAAGATCAGGCCAACAAAAACCACAATAATAGCAAATATCCATAAATCTCAAATTGTGGCTTTTCCAATAACAAATACATAATTGAATGTGTTTGCGCGCAATTTGTCGCATTTCCAGGCCACTTTCATCAACAATCCACCGTTGTGGCTCGATGGCCAGCCGCTATCAGACTATTCTCGCGAAATCGTCGGCGGCAGAATGGTGTTCGTTAGTTCCGAATTCGAAGTGACGGATGCGCATCACGGAATGTGCGGCACACGCACAATAGAGCTGCCAGACCTGGGCCTGAAGACGGCAGGGTTGCTTTTTCATCAAGGAGTGACCGACGTGGTGATTGAACGCATCAGTGCAGCCATGCTGGAGTCTCAGGTGCGTTTGGATTGTCAGGTCAATCGAAATTATGTCGTTGATAAAAAAACAATGCGAACTAAAAGGGAAAATTGTGCTTCATCTCGTTTTGAACAGCATTTTTGTACTGCAGCTTGCTCCTTCTTAGTTGGGAAGGATTCGTGGAGTTTGAATTCATTTTTGCAGCCCGCATTTTATTTTTCAGCTGTGGCTTGGTGCTAAGCTTCGTGTATATTTTGACTGACAAATTTGGCAAACGTTAGAATTATTCCAGGTTGGTCTGGAGAATATCGGCATGCGATATGGTGAGTTCGATCGACGTCGGTACAAGACAAAATGCAGTCGACTCCAGAAACAGGAGGACCAAGTCGAAGCTGCACATGAACCAATCGGCTTAATCAACGCTCTTGGAACGTTCACATTCTTAGCGGCCGGGCTCTTGGTCGCTGCAGTGGTGTTCGTTGGAGAAAAAATGTGGATGGTGATTCGCCGTGGGCGGGTGATCGGTCCAGATGACCTAGCGTGACAATAGATTATGGCTTTTTCTCGTTGTAATTCGTTCGTTAATTCTGTTGTTTTTGTTTGTTGGGGCATCGTGCATTTTAGTGTCACTTGCTATCAATGACTGCGCACATCCTATGACGACTTTGACCCTCTTGGTGGGGTTTCTACAGAGTTTTGCCAGAGTCGTTGTGCTAGCTGAGGTGTGATCCCTGAGGCTCTCTGTATTCACTTCGTCACATATGCAACTAAAAAAGTGAACGAACAATTAGCCAAACCTAATCAAAATGCTAAACGTAGAGACCCTAAAAATAATCATGTGAACAACGATCAAATAGGAGATTGCCAAGAAGCAAATGTCGGTCCCAAATTGCACACAGTTCCTGTCTCAAAGAAAGTTGCTCCGCACTCTCTCACATGACGGCCGAGGCCGGAAAACAAATAGCCCCCTAGCATGTACATATATACATATATGTACAAACGAGCGTGTCCGCTTGTGTCAATTATGATTGCCGCTCGTGGAAACCGGACACCAACATAAACAATCATGTTAAAAGCATGCTGCAACACCATCAACGTTCACGTCCGGCACGTGTTTTAACTACTAACTAATGCCGATTTTTGGCATTAATACATCGTAAGGCTTCAACAAAGAGTGAATGAAAAAGACCGATAACCACGTCAGATGTCATAAAATCAAGCAATTTTGCTCTATTTTCGCTGTGACTATAACTTTCTTTTTTAGACATGGGCCCAGGAGCATTACGAAACCGGCATTAATGTCGACAGTGTTAAAACTGACGAAGTCTTGAAAGAAAACGACTGTTCAGCTCGGTGGCAAGAGAATAACCGGCGAAATATCCTGAACTCAAAACGATCAAAAGGTCACGTGCCCAAAACAGATCCGATCACCAAAGTTTGAGATCAAGTCGACTCGTTATGAACACAAAGTGGTCTTCTAGTGGTAGCAGCAAGACATTGCGCGCCGCGTTTTATTCAAGTCCGTTTCTGAAACCATGCGCGTTGACGTCATCGCTTCGCGTCACCACACATTGTCCGCAACCGGGCCGTATTAGCGAATGTTTCGAAATCGTAAGTATGGTAATAGTCTTCCGTTTGACCTTGCACTTTCGGTCACTATAAACGCCGTTCAATGGGGTAGAACGGCCTACCTTGTGGCATGATCGGGACTGGGGTGGTCAGGCTTGCAAAGTTTTATGCTGCACGGTACCATGCTGCAGATATGTCGTTTGGCTCAAGTCAAGTTTGATTTGATTGATCTACGACACGTTGGACTCACGGATGTTCTACGAATGATCCACAACGGGTCCGTCGATACGCTGGTCATGCCGATGGTGCCCACGGTGGAACGGCTCAAGGTGCGGCTCGTTATTTGACCAGTGTATTTTTTGCTGATAGAGTTTGGGATCGTATTAAATTTAACCCATTCTCGGACACATGTTGAGTACGGGCTGTGGTTTTTTTGCGTACATATCGGGTGGTCAAAAATAGCTACACTTGGTTAGGATGACATGAGGGAAAATAGGTTTGAAAAGGCTTGAAATAGGCAGTAAATTGGGTGACATTCGTTTTCGGACACGGGACCATCGAAAATGGGTTCAATTTTTAGTCCGGTCATTTTGGGTCCAAGAAATAGGGTCCGTTAAATTTGGGTCCAAAAATTTGATCCTCCGCGATTTCTTGGACCAAATGGCCTGACTAAAATATTACCCATTTTCGGGATTCCTCATGTCCGATAACCCCTCTTACCCAATTTATGGTCTATCTCAAGCATTTTCGTATATGTCTTCCACATCCTTAACCTGGTCCAGCTATTTTGTTGACCACCCGCTGGGTACCGAACAGAAACCGTTGCCCCGTTGGCACCCATACGTCGCAGGTCTTTAACACGGCTTTCGATTAATTTTGGGCTTATTCTAATGTAGTCTACGCATGTGCTTATGCTCCCTGTTGACAAGAAAAGTGAATGTTGTCGTCAACGTATTCATCGTGCTATCCAAGTTGCGTTATGCGTAACCTGCGCGCAAATCTTCACGCTTGTTATGGTAAGGGCTGCATTGTTTATCGCGCTGGGGCCACAGGCACCGTTGCCAAGCTGGCACGAAATGTACATATACATGGACTACAATAGAACTAGCCTAATTTTGTTTGAAGGGGTGCGCCCTTTACAGCACGCCAAAATGTCGGTCGGCGGTCCACAGTGGAGCCCAAAGGCAGCGGTGCTCGCAGCGCATCAGCCGAGCCCCGACGTTGCTTATACGGCCCTCAAATCGTTGCTCGTCTATGACATTTGGGTGTGGGTAATGTTTGGGATCGTGTACCTGCTCTCAAAAAGCTACACAACGCTCAGCAATAGAATGGCGAACATGACAAGCAATCGGTAAGTTTTGTGTCTCAAAACGTCAAGCAGGTTCATTCAAACACGAACGGTTGTAACTCGAGTGCTTTTTGGTTTGATGCCCAGCTCAAGTGACTTTTGGAAATATTTTGTTTTGACACTGTTTTGCTGACTTTCACACTAATATCGACCGGCGTTGTTCCTGATAAGTTTAGAGACCACAAGACGTTTCAATTTAGAGTTTGTTTATTTGGAGTTGGCGATCATCCATACCTAATTTCGAAATAAGTAGTAATTTCACAGTATTTTACAAGGAGATACCTGAATAAAACTAGATCGAGTTTTTATGAGATGAGCTAGTTGGTGAATACAGGAAAAGCTGGGGTTATATTTGTTCATTTTGAGCTTGTGAATGGACAAATTTTTGTTGGAATCATATTGTGATAGGCTTTGGAGCACTAATCTCGGCCAACGTGAAAGCAGTTCCCCTCCATCAAATGAACAACTTTCAGGCTGGCCGAGATTATACTCCATAACGTCATCACAAATAATGATTCCAGGAAAAAGTTGTCCACAAGCCCGAAATGGACCAGTATAACTCCACCTTAAACTGATTCGCACAGTTTCAGCTCCTACTCTTTCCACATATTGATCGTCGGCCTATTCATGGTCGTGTTCAGTGGTTTGTACGGAAATGGCATTCTCGCCGGTTTGTTGACCGAAAATCACATGCACACGTTCGACACGGTCGACGAACTCATTGAATTGTTGAATAACAAAGATATTCGAATCATCGGATTCGCAAGGTCGGAGGGCATCTGGGCATCACACACAAACTGGATGCGGCGGCTCAAGGTATATATGTACATACAATGTCCCTGCAAAATAGTCAACACACGAGTGTGCGGAACATCACTATTTCTGATGTTGATCCAGACTTGCCAAGTCAGGCGATGACCACTTCAATGCATGTATGTATGTATGTACGTGTAGGAGCGTTTTTCCAGAAAAAACGCCTGGGTCGTTTTTCGTTTTTTAATCCTGAATTTCTTTGATTTTCCCTGATTTTTCAGGGAAAGTACCCTAATTATCAAGGAAAATCAATTTTTTGTTCCATTTTTTTCAAAAAATTTTCGACCAATTTTTACTTTGTCGAGATACGTCGATATACGGAGTTTGACTTTCAATCATGACCCCGGCCAAAGTTGGTCCCATGGTGCGGGTCTGATATGGGATCTTAACAACTCGCTAGAAACCCGTTTATTTTGCCTCAGAACGCATAGAATTACTTCATTTAACCACGTTTTCTTCCCAAAATGAGCGTTTTCCAATTTTTTGGGGCCATATTTTGGTCATCTGGGCGTTTTAGAAAACGTTTTTTACCCAACCCTGGTAGGAGGCACACGTTCAGCGGTTCGACATGGGTTAGTTTTTCAGTCAGAAAGCATGTAGCACCGTTCGATGCTACTTAATTGGATAGAGCCCAAGCCTTAGCATAACTGGGAAACGTATACTATACATAGCTTCGGTTAATTGTGTGTAATTGTGAATAATTAGTGTATCGAGCTGTTCCAAAACTAATTGATTAGGGCAGCCACAACGATCGGTCTACCATGACAATTACACTCGCAAATTGCATCTCAAAAATTGGGTTAAATGAAAAGAAATTATGTGCCACTATAAATCTTGTTTTACCATTCACCCTCCACTCACTTCCAGGCCACCTTTGCCCACAATCCTCCACTGTGGCTGGAAGGACAGCCGTTGGCCGACTATTCTCACGAGATTGTTGACGGCAGAATGGTGTTCATCAGTTCGGCGTACGAGGTGGCAAATGTGCATTCCGAAATGTGTGGTACGCGTATTTTGTTGTTGCCGCACTTGGGCTTGAAGAACGGTGGATTGCTCTTTCACGAAGGTGTGGCCGACGATCTGATTGAACGCATCAGCGCAGCAATGTTGCAATCGCAGGTGTGGTCATTCATTTTATGTCAGTCAAATTTGTCTGCCACTTATTGGCGCTTGCTCGACATTGGCCCCCGTGAATTATGAATGAAAAATGTTCTAAAAATCATTTAGTGGTGTGATGTGTGCTGGGTTTTGATTTATACAAAGAGGATCTGAGAATTGCGTCATTTAGCGTTAATTCTTCCATTTCTATTTCGTTTTGAAGTCACTGTTTTTGGACCTCGCTACTGGTTTTGTTAGTTGAAAACCCTACACGTGTAGCCCAAGTTTGACCGACATATTTGATATTGACAGACCCATTCAGCTGACAATACGCACCGATTGCACACTACAGACCGGTTTGGAAAACATCGGCTTGCGATACGATGAGGCCGATCAACGTCAATACAAGACCAAATGCAGTCGAGTCACAACGCAGGACCATAACAGCCCGGTCGGGGCTGCCAATGAACCAATCGGCTTGCTGAATGCTCTTGGAACGTTCACATTCTTAGCGGCCGGGCTCTTGGTCGCTGCAGTGGTGTTCGTTGGAGAAAAAATGTGGATGGTGATTCGCCGTGGTCGGGTGATCGTACCGGATGACCTGATGGGAAAGTAGACGACATACTGTATCTTCGTGATGTCCTGGTCTAATCTGTTATGCGCTAAGGTATCATTCTCTTTGGTTGAAACGCCCTTACCTGAAAACTATTTGATGCTGAGCAGATATTGAAAATTGAAGTTAGAGTGCAGGAATTAAAAATGCCGAAGTCATTCATTGCTAGTCGTAACTGTAAGTATAATAGGTAAGTTGTTGCGGATTCTGCATTCTCTTATTACTGTAACTTAACTGAATTAAGAATGCACTCAAGGAATCAGTTTTTGAGCAACTTTATGCCATAATAGCGCGGGGGCCCACAGGAACCTTGAACCCCTTTGGTCAAAGTGGAAGGGGGCCACCATTTCGGAGCGAAGAAAGAATATTGCAGACCGCTAAATCGCAGTATTTTCATTCTAATACACTTCAAAGGTCCAGAAATCGCGTATCAGATCCACCCATTTCCTTGAGATTTGGCTGTCGCTTATGCAAAAAGTGCACAATTTTCGCGCACATGCTCATAGTCATACGTATGTATAAAGTATTTTGCATGGTATTTGGCTTGAAATCGACTAACTATGCATTAGTAAGCGCTGGATAAAGACTATTTTTGAATAATTAAACATGCGCACTAGATAAATATGACTTTTGGGATTTGCCTCCCCCCTCCCTGGTGGCCGAAAGCTGGATCGGCGACTGGTGGCTGATAATGATCATCTCTGGTCGTTGCCCACAAATTCGTAACGCTCCCTCCCCCATTGGCAGACGACAAAGATCACGACGATCTACCAAGGATCACTGTCCCAAATCCTAAGCGATGTCGGCGGTGTACTTGGTCTGTTCATTGGTGGCTCGTTCATCTCAATCATCAGCGCCGTCATATACTGTGCTGAACTGCTGTTTCCGATTCGGGTTTGGCTTAATAGTTATAGTTATTGTGGACAGTGAAGCAATCTTTATGAGTCGTTATTCACAGCCGAGACGAAACGGAGCCACGTGGCCTGAGAACCAACGCCAAAACGGGCCATTCACTGATGATCAGATCAAGGTGCGTGGACTGATGCACCAAAGTGATGAAAATTATTGTAATCTTAAAAAAAGCCTATAGGAACTGATTCGCACTGAAACGAAACGAGAAGTGCGAAAATTAATGAGGCTATGATGGTGATCGAGGTACAGTACCTGTTGACACATGATTCGTAATAATGCGACCGCCAAACGCTTGCATTTCCATACAAAGGAATACAACATAAAACTATTATCATTATTACCGCTCGCTACTCTCGTCATGTGGAAGTTACTGCAAAAGCTAGACGGCAACGAAGTGAAAGCAAAGACCTAAGGGAATGGTTTTATTAGGAATGTTGACCACAATAAGAACATCAGTTCGAAAAAAGATAAACAAAATGCCATGGCTTAAGATGGCCCACTGTGAAGTGGCCTACAGCCCGTCAAAGTTGCATGTGTCAGACGCGCTTGAACTACTCCACAAGAAGCCTGGTACTGAAATGTCTAACAAGCTCACTTCACACAATAATCACACTAATCCTGATCACATCTAATGTCTCAAAAAACAGGAACGACTAGCATTATATATACGAATTATTGCTTGGCGTAGGGCCCAGTGGGGGACGCAACAAGCACTTGGGATGGGGGTTGTGCAACATCGACAGTAGGAATGGCTGGTCCACCAGGACAGTGATCGCATCCACCTGGGGGACCGCTGTACCCTCGCGCCCCCGTTACACCCTGCAGACCGGGCAAGCCGATTGGACCTCTGAAAGTTGAATATTATATTTGGGTTCTTTGGTTTTGTTTTTTCTGAACGTTTCTGAATACAGTTATTTAATGTTTTTAATTGTTGAAAAAACACTCACTCTTCACCACGATAGCCTCGTGGCCCGATCTGACCAGGTCCGCCCGGTTTGCCGTCGTAAGCTGAAGTTACAAATACAATTATGATAATACCTGAGCACACACTTCATGGAAACATCAGCCATATAACGAACATGGAGTTCCCCTTGGTCCTCGTGGTCCGGGTAAGCCAGGGAAACCGGGTGGGCCAGGTGGAGAGCCGTTCAGAACCTGAAAATTTCAAAATGGCAGCAGAAACATTGATGTAAAACCAGTCAATCGCAATTAAACCAGGCTTACCCGTCCCGGGGGTCCCTTCGGTCCCTTGTATCCGACGGGGCCGATCGGGCCACGAACTCCAATTGGCCCATCAGGTCCTGGCGTACCCGGATAAGCGTCGGGACCAGGTTTACCAGCGTCACTAAATTTTTTGCATTATCACAGACTTATGAAACTTTCTGATCGCTCGCACAGTTTCTTACCACTATGAGAGAGGTTGGAGTGATATTAACGGGGAAGATTTGGGATCAAATAAACAACGGTGTAACCTGTGTCCCTATAAGAACAGACAACGGTGTTTGAAACGTACCCAGCGTAACCGGGTGCACCTTTAGCGCCGGGTAGACCGGGTGGTCCGGGGGAGCCGGGGGGACAAACTTGACATGCGTTTCCGTCAGCTCCGTAGCCCGGTTCCAGGATCTGACCGTGGCGGCCATCCTTGCCTGGAGGGCCACGAGCACCAGCGTAACCTGAAAGGTTGAAACTTTTTTAGCAATCATCTGAAACATCAGGCTGTCAGGGCATGGGATCTTTATGGAATACAGTCATGGTGCAATCTACTATCACGATCACCTAGGCCCAGCATTTTCGATTTCTGCATGGAGACTGAATCTTTCCATGGACACAACAGGGTGCAGATTTAGGGCTATTAATACATAGCTTTTGGTATCATTGGTAACAGGTTTTGCTGTGGTTGCACTAAAGGTGGGTAAGAAAGCAGCGCGTCAATGCCCGAAAGATCATTTGGAATCGAACAAACCTGGGGTGCCGGGTAGACCCGGTACGCCTGGTGGTCCTGGTGGACCCTGACTGCACGTGCAACCTGAATGTAAAGGCTGTTTTAATTCAAACGAATGTTTTTTCTTTTTCGGATATTGAGTCAGGATCGAGGTTTGAAACCGTTTTTTCGACGATACTTTGTCGTGGAAGCGAACCAATCGCATCAAACAAAAGGAGTAAAAGTTCGAATCGGAGTACCGGTCTAATTGGAGCACTTCGCATATTCGTGTCCGGATTCACAAAAACAACCCCTCAAATGACTCACATGCGCCTTGTGGAATCGTCACACCCAAATCGCCATATTGGCGCTTGTTTCGCGCAGCTGCTCCTTGCGCGACGGGTATGTCAGTTGCCAACAGCTGCTTTTTGATGTCACGCGCAGTTGACTGAATAGGGTAATATTCGAGTGAGTCTGTGAGAAAACTTTTGTCTTCTGCTGTTTTTCATGGCGATAGCCCTCTTTTGCCTGGCGCTATTTTTTATGGGATTAGCCCTTCACACGGTAAATTATATGTCCGTGGTGTCCTGGGCGCCACCAGGGCTTGGGAAAAATTTTACGGGAGAACAAAACAGTCTGAGACGTTCGAAATGGGCTTTTTGGTGGAGTTGGTCCAACCCTATCTGAAAGTAACATAATGCCTTTAAAACGGCCAAACAGTGCTGGCCAAAGACTATGCAGTAGGCTTCATTCAGATCATCATCGATGAGAGTGTGAGGAAGGTATGTATTGCACAAGTACAGTAGAGGGGTTGGTGATTGTTTTGCAACAATGTGCTGTTTTACGCTTTCACAGACGGGCACCGAACGTGGTGACCCGGAAAATATACACGAACTAGTCATATACGATAGCTAAGGCACGTTCGTGAGTGAAACATCACACGCACCCTGCAATCCTCGACGTCGCTCAACATCATCGTGCGAACGCGTTGCATGTGAATGTAGAACAACGGCAGTACGATGACACAAGCGAGTGCTGCTGATGTGCTGAACACTGTCGCGCACACAACGACACCGCGCGATTCAAGATGCATTTTTCGCTGTTCGTTCACAATATTTAGCTGAAATGGGAAAAGGTGTTCTTCAGGAAAGGGTGCTGGACTCGTCCCCAGCACACCGCAGAGCGACGAGTCAAATTTCGAATCGAGAAATTTCGCTGGTGTCAGAGAGAGCGCTCGAGGTCCTAAGCGCCCTGGTTTGGCTTTGGCTACAACATTTAGGCTCGGGCTCAGCGCGCCTGCGTGACTATAATTATCGTCAGACTGCGATGCTTGCTACCGCAAGACTAGCACTTGAAAAATCAAACAAGTTTATGGACACTCGAAATGAGTGATGTGTCAAAAGCAATTTGAAAAGCTGTGTTGTTGAGCTTGAATAACAGGGCGGTTTATCGTGCAAGTATCCACGATTCTCTTCAGGCCAAAAATAAGGTGGGATAAAAATGTTACTTGCATACAGTATACCTACGTGTATATACGAAATACCTTCATGTGACTGGTTTCGCACCCAAACAAACAACGACACTGAAAAGTGAATGTTGAGCCAGGGTTTGCAGCTGGCACAATATAAATAGAGAAGATATGGGGCGGCACGATGGAAAATTAAGAGTGGTATGGAGTCCGATTGTTTTCTCCAAAGATTCTGCTAGTTTTTCTGCCGAGAAAGTTTTCTCGTGATCCAAGAATACACCAGCGTAAAAAGTACGAAAAATCCAAAGACAATGAAAGATTGGCGCATTTTCGGCGGTTTCAATTACAAACGGTCACAACATGAGAATTTCAGATGACAAATTCAAAAAAATTTGTATGTTTTTTAATGGTCCATACGATCGCGCGTTCGGGTCCAAATTCGGAAATTAAATTCGTTTAATGGGCCGCCCGGGGACACCGGCGATATACATACGCATAAAAGACAAAAGTGATTTGCGAAATTATACGCTCGCCTTGCGAACTTTGACATCGCAGAATGCGGGGCTAATTGTTTTGTCGTCAATGCAGATATCGTCAACTCAACCAGTCCTAAATGAGCGCATTGGTATTAGGCTGAGTTGACGACGTATGCCGACGATTTGCGTTAACCACATGAATCTAAACCAGAATGGGGTGTAACAATTGCATAATGAACAGTGTTGGCATGGGGTGCGTGCGGTGTAATTAGGTATAATGCAATCGAATACTTTTATTCTCAGATGCGCGCGCACGCAAAACTCATATCGTGTTATCTTTCCTCCGGGCCATCTTTGTTTGTGCATTCCTAATTTGCCAAAACCATTTTGAAGTGCGGCAGCGTCATTTGGTGTTTTGAGACAATACGCCGACGCACAACAAATATTCATGTCCATCCAAAAAAGATGTGCCTTTTGGCAAGTATATTCGCAGCCATAGAGTTGAGTTGAGATTACTGCTGGTTTTGTCACTTCGCGGAGTTGGAAAAAATACATGCGGTTTTATTTGATTTCCCAGCTGAAACATCAGCTTGATCCATTAGAAAAAAGTGAAGCGCTGCGCGAGCGCGATCCATTAGAAAAAAGTGAAGCGCTGTGCGAGCGCATGTGCTATGAGTCTAAGTAGACCGCCTAGTTTGTTGATGTTTCAACGCGACCTGAAGGTGTGTGCGAACTGTTTTGAGTCCGCGACCGTGCAACTTTAAAAAATAAACAATCTGAACTGTTCTCACGGAGCAAGTACGCAGATGAATGATTATATCTGGTTTTCAATTTGACAGTCTCAACATGTTTACGCGTGCAACATTAGGTGACGAAGATCTTTACAAGTTTTCCGACCTCCGCGTTAGCGTATGTGTATGAAGACGATAGACAGGTTGTTGGATAATATGTATATTTATCTTTTCTTCATTATGTTCACAAGCCATGTACACCTGCACGTCCGAAACCATGACTATGTATGTAGATATGCATACCACACGTTATCACGCCAATAAATCGTTCAATTTTTTTTGCATGCGAAAATTACCCATACCTAATAACGGTCGCTTTTTTCACACGGACCCACCGGTTGGTGTCGCATGAACACCCATCGCTCAAACCAACACCAAATCTTTCTACGCATACATACATATTAAATATGTAATTATACTTGTACATTGCGTCGCATCAAGATGTGCCTGTTATTTTTCGGGGGTGCACGTGAATCATCATGCGCTTGGACATTACAGTCAAGTTGCCAGGTCCGACTGATGATGAACACACACGAAGTTGAATTCAGGGAGCGAAAACAGCAAAAATGCGGAGTTTAGAATAAACACAACTCAATCGTAAGTCGTGGCGCGGTGCGCGGGCACCAATAATGTGTGCTTTGGTGGCGTTTATTGATCAAAAGGGCGAACGTAAGTCGGCACAAGCTCGCGTTTGTTCCTGAGAGCAATTTTTCAAGCCTTAACTCTGACAGTATTACCGTGTTTTATCTCGTTGGAGCGATGTTTTTGTGATCATTGAACATGTACATAGTCAAATTTCATGGACATATGTCGTGACTTCGTTTGCTTCTGACCACAAGACCCCATGTAAACTTGGAGCTTAGTATATTTGTTGACATCAGGGTTGGGCAAAAAACGTTTTTTTCAAAAAAATCGTTTTTTTTTAAAAAAAAACGTTTTTTTAAAAAAAAACGTTTTTTTTAAAACGCCCAGATGACCAAAATATGCCCCCAGAAAAATTGGAAAACGCTCATGTTGGGAAGAAAACGTGGTTAAATGAAGTAATTCTATGTGTTCTGAGGCAAAATAAACGGGTTTCAACCCTTTTCTAGCGAGTTGTTAAGATCTCATATGAGACCCGCATCATGGGACCAACTTTGGCCGGGGTCATCACTGAAAGTCAAACTCCGTATATCGACGTATCTCGACAAAGTAAAAATTGGTCGAAAATTTTTTGAAAAAAATGGGACAAAAAATTGATTTTCCTTGATAATCAGGGTACTTTCCCTGAAAAATCAGGGAAAATCAAGGAAATTCAGGGTTTAAAAAAAACGAAAAACGACCCAGGCGTTTTTTTTTTAAAAAAAACGTCGTTTTTTTTAAGAAAAAACGCCGTCGTTTTTTTTTTGCCCCACCCTGGTTGACATATTGGAGAAATCGTGACAAAAACAACAGTGCAAGTCCCAATGTGCTCTGCAAAGGTCTTCAGAACAATACTTTCCACTGAACAGAAACAATCTATGTAGCTTCTTATCACGTTATCAAACTAACTACGGACGTATCACGTTGCACCCCCAATGACTGCACAAAAACAAAATTTACTTTCCAGCTTTGGTAAAAGCGAAACAGAAGCTTTGACTCTGAGTAACGCTGAGACTTTTTGTTCGACAATATGCATTCGCGATAATATAATGACGTGTGTGTGTGTGTGTGTGTGAAGTGTGCAAATGACGTTTTGAACTTGAAAATGAAGGTGATCAAAATCCTTAACCGTTTGGTTAAAAAACGCGTTGACAAGGTCTCAAGATATCGTCTCAGCGACATGTGACGCAACAACCCGGACTACAACATGAACACATGAACTTCTCATGTCGCTTGTTTGTGGACCGTCAAAACAGCACTCGCGTTGTTGTTTACTATTTACGTGCTGATAAGAGCAAAACTACATATAGGTAATTTTGTGAGCCACCCAACAAAGTATATGCAGTAAATCTGCAAACACACCGTTTAAGAAAGAGACAGTTCTTCTGTGAACTTTATTGATGAAAATGGCAATCGGCGTAAATTCGATACAAGATCATTTGCTATTGACGGGATATTTTGAAATGAAAGAATCGGATCTGAAAGCACTCGGTGTCACTTTGTTGATTGACGCGTCAAACATTCCGGAGGACAATTCGTGTGGAAGGTTGAAGTCGCTGGCTACAAGTGCGTTATTTCGTGTGAGCACTTGCCGGTAAATAGTTTCTTCAGGATCACACTTTTTTTCGGGACCTAATCAAAGAACCAGTGATGAGGTACCAGATTAAGAGTTCACCCGCGGTCGATGCAACACATAGGAGGACTTCACAGTGAAGGCCGATAAAAGATAGACCATCGTGCGTCAAACTGGATGGTCGGTCCGTCAATGACGGCTCGGTTTCGGTCGCGTGATGTGAAATAAAAAGATATATGTTTTGGGACTTTCTCAACGTGAAAGTGGTTTTCAAACCCGCATTAAAGGGCTCGGGACATAACCGTAGGAAGGGTAGCAGGGCATAGTGTTAGACACCGTTGGAAAGCACTCTGACAGCATATGTCGCGCACAAGCTTTAAGCTCCTTGGAGATTCGCTATCTCTTGGTGGAGCGACCTTTCGTTCCAGAAAAAAGTGAATTTTTTCACAACTTGGAACGACCGGTGCAGAAACCACAAATCAGCTGGACGTCAAGTAACGCATGGATAGGATTACAAAAGCTTCTGGATAACTTATCATCACAACATCAGTCGCTCAAAGTATTGCTTCACTCGGTGAGGGTGCGAAACGTTCCAAAAATCGGCCACATTTTTCGAGGGCACAAGTTTGTCCCTAAATTTCGAGGCCGCGCTTTGCGTTCCAGAATTGAAAGTGCAACAGAAAAATGGAGCTTCGTCGAAAGTACCAGAAAATAAGGTTTTTAGATTTGGAAACCCTTATGCAGTGGCGTGACAGGCCGAAAAAGACCCAAAAAATGGTCCCAAAACTGTATAGTCGCATTCATTGGCGGAAATGTGATGTAATAGGCCACGTATTGCATCGCATTTGAAAGGAAAATGTCAGATAAACGCACAGTTCAACAACCTAGACGATTTTGAAGATTTCAAACTCGATGGACCTACTGTTGCAGCCTTGCAAACCTGAATACGATATTCGGCTATAAGTCGTTTCTGTTGAGAACTATTTCACATCTGATAGCACCAAACGATGTAGCTCTGAAATAGCTATCGAACGATATATGACATGCCCATACTATCTCATACTACTGTCAAGAAACGGTCAAAATTCCGAAATCGCACACGGTGACGTGACGGTTCGTTCCAGAATCTGCAAAAAAGCAATTTTTTAACCTGTGCTCCAAAGCGTTAGAATTTTTTGGGGCTTGTCATACATCGTTCGAAAGCTACTCTGGAGATACATTCTTTGGTGCAATCACATTTGCAATAGCTATCAACAATTAGCACTTATGGCTGAATATCGTGCTCAGATTACTGTGGCTGCCCCGAGAGATTTGTAGACTTTGGGGCTTCGGACCTTGATAGGTTGCTAAACCAGACTTTTCACTCGATTTTTTGTTGCGAATGCGATACAATCTGTGCCCTTTTTGTGCCACAATTCTGGTGATAAATATAACCATCTGGATTAATGGTAATTTAATGGATTTTTAGGCCTGTCACAGAGCTAGCCATGAGTTTCAAAATTTAAAAACCCTATTTTCTCTTACTTTCGACAGTGCTCTATTTTCCCATTGCATTTCTACTTCTGCAGCGCAAAGCACGGCCTCAAAATTTAGGGACAAACTTGTGTTCTCGAAAAATATGGCCGATTTTCGGAACGTGAAATGGCCGATATGGCCCCCTCACCGAGTGAAGCAATGGTTTGAGCGACTGAAGTTGTGGTGACAAGTTATCCAGAAGCTGTTGTAATTATGTTCAAGTGTTACGTGAACCGCAGCTCATTTGGGGTTTCTGCAGCGGTGGTTCTAAGTTGTGAAAAAATTCACTTTTTTCTGGAACGAAGAGCAGGGTTGGGCAAAAAAAAAGGTTTTTGAAAAATTTTTTGTTTTAAAAAAAAAATTTTTTTTTTAAAAATTTTCGGGGGAACAAAGTGTTCCAAAACGTCCAAAAATGGCCTTTTCGGGGGTAATTTTTTGTCATTTTTTCTCAAGGGTCGAAAATTTTTCTTCACAAAATCACTTTTGGGGCATGTATTTGGTACCTAAGATACCCCAAATGATGTTATTATACCTTCCCGTGATACACGGGACACAGTATGCAATGTACCTACATGGTTCTTCGATGTCATACCCCATCAGGTCGGTCATATACGACTGATTCAGATACCCGACAAGTATTTCTGCAGCTTATATTCTCAATTCTGTGTGGTTTATGAGTGAATCTTGCTTATTCGGCCACAAACTGTTGTGTCCGATACCACAGAGCAGCAATCATAGGTCCATAACAAGCACAGACTGTTGGATCGCACCTAAATGACGTAAACACCCTTGATAAGTGATGCAAACCAAGTCACAAAAGTGACTTGTCAATTAAAGTTGCATTTTTTCGCGATTTTGCGCGTTTTTTGGGCAAATTTGGTAAAATTTCCCCGTATCTCAGACTTTTTAAAAAAAAACTTGTTTAAAAAAAATTTTTTTTTCCAACCCTGACGAAGAGTCCCTCTACCGAGAGATAGCTAATCTTCAAGGAGCTTAAAACTTGTGTGTAACATTGGCTGTCAGAATGCTTTCCAACGGTATGTACCAATATGCCCTGCCACCCTTCCTTCGGTTATGTCCCGAGCCCTTTAATAGCTCGTCAGTTGAAACTGCATATTTACAAAATGGGCCAAAGAATTACATAATGATCGACCAAGACAGAATCCGATGTCCGATCTGGTCACTTCCTGGGATCACAATGGCCGTAATAGGTTAGTTAATTTGGTGCCTGTTGGTCAAGGTACACATCCGCACTGGGATCACTTCCCGCATGACAACTGCGTATGGCATCATAATCCTACTTTTTACTGACCATTTTCAGACCAGCGCAATCACATCCCAACGTTGTTCATCAAAGTTGATGACGACAGTGAGGCGCGATTGACGGAGTACTTCGACGTGGTCGCCGATCGAATTGAGGAGGAAAGGTTGAAGGGCGGAAAGACGATGGTGTTCTGCACGATGGGAATCTCACGGTAAGGCATATTGCCTTGATATTTCATGCTTGAACAAGTCAGGACCTGGGTCTTATTTTGTCCGATGGCAAACGTTGTAAACGGATCGGACATATTATGATAATGATCCGACATATTTTATGCGTAAGGTACATGTCTGAACATAAGACTGGTACATATTTTTTATTTTTGCAAAAAATTTGAATCATTTTTTGCCATCTTTGAAAATTTAAAAAAAAATTTTTATTTAAAAAAAATATTTAAAAAAAATTTTCATTTAAAAAAAGTATTTTTTTCCAACCCTGTTCACGGGTGCTGTCGAGCAGAAGCCGAGCGGCCACAATAGGATGTATTTTATGCACTGAGTTTAGGAGAATTATTGTACGGTGTGGAAAGTGGAAGATTGTAAATCACATGATTCCTGTCGTTCACATAACACCAGCCGGCTGACTGACAAACAGTGAGAGAAGCACACACGAGCACAAATGAGCTCAATCACAGATAACACGTGCCGCACAGAATCACTGTTTACAAACTTTAGCTGTAGCCCAAACATTACGCTATGAAATTACGCTTGCACGAAGAGTTCGTTGGAGAACGGGCCGTTTTCTACAGGTGCAGAAACTGTGGTTTCTTTTCAGATGAAAACTAGCGCAGTGGTTAGAATGACTGAGCTCGAAAATCTGGATTAGATGAATTCTTATATGGTCATTGGGCGACCAATGTTCTAATAGAGCTAGATCACTTTGAGTTATCACTTTAATATTTTAAAAAAATGATGAATAGAACAGAATACAATTCCCAGAATTCAGGTTCTCAGGGTAGTCGCGACTTTTTCTTTTTTCACCTTGCGTCACGCGCATTCCAGATCCAGCACTCTCTGCATCGCCTACCTCATGAAACATCAGCACAAAACACTGCGAGAAGCGTATCTCAGCTGCAAAACGGCGCGACCACAAATCTTTCCAAACATCAACTTCTGGCATCAATTGATCAAATATGAAATGAAACTTCGCGGCAAAAATTCGGTGAAAATGACTTGGGGACGATATTTGGGTGAAATGCCCGACATTTTGATGACGGCCGGTGAAGGCAAGGTGGACAAAAATAGGGAAAAGAGACTGAGCTTGTTCGGCAGGCCAATGGCTGCGTATGGGGCACGTCACTACACCATGTGATGTTTCATCCAAGTAAACATCACATGGTGTAATGACGTGCCACGTATTATACCTCTCTTTTAGTGATTCAAAAGTGCGTTTTATTGTCATAAAATCGTATCAAATGTAAGTAAGGATCACTATCCTTCTGCTGCAACGAGGGCGGGCTTTACTGAGATTAGTTAGCATTATGGCATTACCAAAGTCCATTTATGTTTTTTTATTTTGTGCTCGTTATTCTGCTCCATAAATGCACGTAATGAATTTGTTTGTGACTGACCAAAAATACTGTAAAGGCAGTCTACGGGATGTTGTCACTCAGTCCCCGAATACCGTAACCTACCGCAAGCGAGATCGTTGCGAGAGAGACCATGCTGATTGCTGCTTATAGTAGTAGTAGTTCCATTCGCAACAAAAAATCGAGTGAAAAGTCTGGTTTAGCAACCTATCAAGGTCCGAAGCCCCAAAGTCTACAAATTCTCTCGGGGCAGACACAGTAATCTGAGTACGATATTCAGCCATAAGTGCTAATTGTTGATAGCCATTGCAAATGTGACTGCACCAAAGAATGTATCTCCAGAGTAGCTTTCGAACGATGTATGACAAGCCCCAAAAAAATCTAACACTTTGGAGCACAGGTTAAAAAATTGCTTTTTTGCAGATTCTGGAACGAACCGTCACGTCACCGTGTGCGATTTCGGAATTTTGACCGTTTCTTACAGTAGTATGAGATAGTATGGGCATGTCATATATCGTTCGATAGCTATTTCAGAGCTACATCGTTTGGTGCTATCAGATGTGAAATAGTTCTCAACAGAAACGACTTATAGCCGAATATCGTATTCAGGTTTGCAAGGCTGCAACAGTAGGTCCATCGAGTTTGAAATCTTCAAAATCGTCTAGGTACGCGCAATGTGACAGTAAACACGGCGGTATAATAACGGGGAGCGCATGTACATTCCAAAATCCTTTGTGAACAAAAATTGTAGTTTGCCTTATAACATTCTTTAGTCTACCAACACGGCATTCAGTGACATCGGTTGCACCCAGCTGCTGTCGCCTAACTATAGGCAAACCACACCAACATGAGCTCGATTTCGCAGCTGGCAGAATAGTGAAACATTCTGAAGTGGCTGCTGATTTGGGAAATGTTACACGTTGAAGAGTACAAAGTGGAGCATGATGATTTTCTCTTTCTATTCGTTTTGAAAACACACCACCTTCCAAATCGGGCTCGTGTTGCTGTAGTGTGCCATTATAACATACCGTTCACAAGCAAGTTTCGCAACACCATGTATTGCAGCATATGCGATAGACGAAAATATTGTTTGTCACTGAAACATACATACATACCAAAAATGGGACAAGATATTGGTCGCACAATGACTATATGAGAATCCATCCAAAATTTTTCCTGCATTGACAAGGCAGAAAATTCAAATTAACATTGCGCGCCAACGTGTAATCACACATAAAGTATGCAGTAAGCGAAATGTTTCAGGGATTAAAAACGTGGTTGACTGGCTGGTTTATTTCCAGATGAAAATGTTTTGTAAAAAATACAAGTAGCGCAGTGGTTAAGCGTGGCTCATCTGTGAAATCCTGAAAATCAAGGTGGTTTTGGATGGATTCTCATATGGTCATTGTGCGACCAATAGCCACATATGTCAGCCGTACGTAACTCAGCAACATGGGAAAAGATGTAAGATTGGCTGGTGATTTTCCTATTCGAGTCAACCCAAATGAACCAACCGGTTGGTCAAGTACAGCGAGTGAGATGAAACGCATGAATAATTCTCCAGCACTGGCCACAGACGATGTGCTTTGATCACACTGCTGCATTGATGTGATCGCTGCTTTCAGCTCGTCGGTCAGCTCAATCACGGTCGTGGCTGCAAACTCGAAAATGTTTCACGTTTTAAAATGTTTTAGAATATTGAGGAAGGAACGAACGCAACCAACGTTTGCCTCAGTTCCGCAATGAAAAAACACAACCAACTAAACAATTATCTGAATTAATATTTTAAATTGTAGAATTATAAATTAATTATAATGATTAATTGAATTACTATTGCGATGAACAGCAGCTTTACAACACCCAGTCACTTCACTATCAATGTTGATGTTCCACACGATATCTATTTCGAGATTTATAAAACTCATTTCGAGCAAGGTTGTTCCATTGACATTAATACTGAGATAATCTCGAAATTGTCTTTCCGCGAGCAAGATCGCATTATCGACCATAATGACCTTCTCATTCTAAATTTGAACGAAAAACGTCCAACCGCACCTGAGCTGTTGAGCAAGACATTGTACAAAGTTTCGATGGCGACCAACGCAGGTGACTTGTGCGGATCGTGCGACAGAGCGGTGGCAAAATTTTGTGCAACCGCGACACCGCTCGAGGACAGTTCGGGCTCGGGGGACATTGCTGCGACTGCAACACATCATGCTTGCAAATGTTTCACACACAACAGCAAACCACGTCTGTGCGCGAGCGCAAAGCCAGTTCACGTCTTTGGGGTCACTTGCCCTGTGCCATTCGCACTGACGACCACCGGGTGTGCGACAAAGGCTCGAAACGGGTGGCCAAAAGTCGCATCGCTGTGCAATTCATTACTTCGGCGACACACCAATGCACGTGGCGAATATAACACTCTTGAAACGATAGAGGTGTGGAAACCTTGACCAATAACTCCAAACACCAAAGAAATGCAGAACCAGAACGTTTTTTTGAAAATGATATCTTTTATTGAAAATCGTACTGAATGACAATCGTGAAATCAAATCAATATGATCATTAATAATACGAGAGTGGGTTGCTCATAAAAATAATAAAAAAACCATTATCAGCACCGGGCTACATGTAAAATAATATACATAAAAATGACTAGGAATCACCACACAACAATGTAAAATACGCTATTTTTATGAGTGAAACCCTGTAAACATGATTAAATTCCTGACACATTGATGAAAATAGAATAAATTTGTTTCAAGAAAGATAATCAAGCAAGGCAGCGCGTATACTGTGTATCACATCGAGATAAGGATACCAATAATATTGAATTTGTATCAAACCCATGTACACCAAAATAAATTGTGTTCAATACCAATTAATGTTTGAATTCGATCAAAGTCGCATAACACGCGTTCGGCCCTGAGTCTCGTTTGTCAGCGGAATACATTCTAGACATCGCAAGAGCACCTGCGAGAAATTCGAAAAAATAATAAACTATGGCAGCTAATCGTAATATTGGTCGAATAAACTTAGAGAAACCACGTTGACGCGCCACGAAAATGCTTCAGATGCGCGGGACCACTATTTTCAGACAAACAAAATCCAAATAAGGAACTCACGTCTCTCGTTTCCTCCGGCAGTATAATGTCGTCGATCCAATTCTCAGCCGCAGCTTCAAGTGAGTTCTGAGCGTGCTGAACAAGAAATGAATTCAGTGAATAACAAGCATGAGAAAGAACAAAAATAAACATAAAAACGTACGAAATCATCGGCAGTGCTGGGCATTTCGTTCAGGATCGCTGCATTCGGCCAGGCGAAATAGAAGACCGGATCGAACGCTCGGCCACCCTGCAAAACAGGCAACATCAAGATAAACAGTGCACAAAAGTGGGTGAAACTGGCGCCAACCAGTGCGAAATAGTCTGCCCCGATCGCATGTCCCACATTGACCATGATACGAGGTACAGCACACGTTGCCAGCACGGACATCAGTTGGGCGTGCGCTTTTAGGTCCCCTGCGCATATGGATGAGTTGAACTCGAAATAATTTTTTTGCTCATACTTTTCATTCTGAGCATCATACACATTTTCAGCTTATCGGTTGTGCCAACTGCTTCGGCCATATCATAGCTGTGCTGAGACATAAGTTTCTCCCTCCAAATGCGCCACCTATTCCCACCGCATTTCTTCAAATTTCGATCAGCGCAGAAGCAGTTCATATTTCGTTTGGGAACAACCGACAACGTTTACGCCGGTCCAAAACAGTGTTTATCTGCAAATCTGGCAATCCAAACACACGTCACGCGGTGAAAGCAGATCTGACGCGACCATCAAGTAAGTTTGACATCGGCGACAAACATCTGATGGACACATTTTTCGACCAAACTATACTTCGTTTTCTGAGAGAACAGAGAACAATTTCTGACTTGGTTGTCAGTCACGCGTTCAGCACTCAATCAGCGCGGAAAGAGAACAAAGTATAGTCATGGTTTAACACCGCTAATACGCATTTCCTGTCCATACCCGCACTCACAAGCATCATACATGCCCCATCCATCATGTAGCGTGCGTGGCAGAATGACCAGCGGTGACCCGGCCTCGTCACACATTTGCGCCAACTGGCAAGCCTTCTCGGCTGAACGCGAACAGATTTTGGCGCCCGTTGCTGCGATCACGCCGATCAATGCGCTGCAATTCGGTGTTTGGGCTTGGCATTCGGTTTAATATTGATCGCGACATTACCAAACAAACATGGTGATCGAATGATGAACATCAATGAATCACACACAAAACCATCACGAAGGTGTTTTAGAGTCCGTATGCCCAAAGGGGAATTGGCGCTGATGACGGCCTGGTGCACCGTCAGTCAGCGAAAACAGATGGGAACGGGCAACCGAAAACATGCTGCACAAAAAGACTGATGTTGCCCACCGATTGAGTCGAGCCCAGCCGCAGACCAGTCCCTGACCGTACAGGGTGCGAAATTCGAGTAACTCACTGTTGTCGAAGATGCGGGACAGAACCTGCGAGCAAAAAGACCGTTGTATTTGTATCGTTTACTTTTATGGCAGTGTTCAGTGTAGTTTGGTGGCTTTTTAGATTCGGCTCAGCCCACTGTATGAACATCGCTCCTGCTGACTCTTTTCGCTAATTTATAGCTTCGTCGAAACATTTGTGGTTTTCAGGTTTTTATCCTCTAGGAGCGTGATATAAATGTAACAGAAGTAAATTTTGCCCGTTTCGGACTGTTTTCACAGACGGGCGAGGTGCCTTTCGCGCACGGCACCAATATTCTACTCACACCAACATACTACGCACCTGAAACACAAATTCCCTGGTGCCCAAGGTGGAGCCAGCCAATCCGATGAGGTCCGTAGACGAGTACATCGGTTCCCTGGTCGTCCGTCTGTGCATGACGTCATCGTGCTGTATGTACCGTTGTTCGTACTTGATAGTGTCGATCAGATCACGTGCCATCACGTACGCTTCGGGCTCCGATCGGGCGAAATAATCGGTCGCACCGCTTTGACTGCAAACTGGTGCAATTATTTTGACCGATTTTGGCTCCAAAACAGCTCTATCATCGAAATCGGCACTGAATCAAAAACGTTCTGCATATTATTGAACTAATGTCGAAAAAAGTCACGACTGCCTCCTGATGAAAAACTACCAACCCGACAAACACACATCAACGTCAAGAACAACCCAAACGCGTGCAACCAACGAGCAGTGCACCGTCGCTCCACCCAAGTCCTCCGCACTGACCACCTCTCCAAGCGCTGCCTTCACAAGCGGAGGACCGCCCAAGAATACATGCCCGATTTTATCGACAATGACTGCGTTGTCCATCATTGTGGGCGTGTACGCACCACCGGCCGTGCACGCACCGACCACGATTGATAACTGAATGAAACGATCGAAATTGCTGACGTGAGTTCTGTATGATGTTGCGTGGTTTGCTGGGGATACAAATATCGGCCAGCCAGTTTTTCGAGACCGCTTGCACAGGCAATCGTCCGTCAGTGTGCTGTGAACGCAACACATACCCAGCCAGCCAGAGGTGGCCCCAAAACATGTGGCAGAACCTCATTTCCCCCACACAGCAAACAAACCTGTGGTATTCCATCAGCAGCATACACCGCCTCGTTGCGAAATAGTCGCCCACCGTGATTACGATCGGGGAAGATTTCAGACTGAAAAGGAAATTGCGATTTATTTGCAGAAATTGAAAAATACCATGAACGGGCATCAAGCTTGATGGTCGAATCGGTTTTCCCTCAGTCACCTTATTTTCAGATGAAACATGACTCCGTTTTGAGGCATGCTTCACAATGCATGCGTGTTAGCATGTAGTGTTGAGGCATAGCCAGATTGACGCGCAAACGAGCATGCAATGTGAATTCGGCCGGTCACGAGACCGCGGGAGGCGCGATCATCAAGTATGATATCACCATGATACCGTTATATCTTTGACTTGATCTGATTGACACGTTCGTGCGCAGTAGACCCACGACCAAGCACTTTTTGCGAAAACATTGTTGTGGTCTTATTGCCAGCCACTGGGGTTAGCCCTGACGAGGGATGTTGGGTTAGGGTAAGGCGCCTGGTGGTGCGCGGTTACCACCTGAGCGCTCAGTGGGGCAACAGCAGATGGCTAAACACCAGGCCACCTTGCTAAATCAGGGACTCGCCTTGATAGTTCAGGGTTAAGCACATGTCCCCTTAAATTTTGCAAAAATCAGGCAACAACACTTGTTAAAACTGAAAAAGTTATAACACATGAATGTTAACACACGTGTTATAGCTGAGAAAGTTATAACACATGAACTTTTTGTTTTGTTGTCTTAGGTACACATCTATAGCACTTTAAGATCATCGTCCCCTCGATAGTCGAATGGATAAAGCGTTAGACTCACAGCACAATGCCTCAAGTTCGATACCGCACGGAGGACATATCAGCCTGATGACGACAGCAGGATCCGTTGTCGAAACGTCGCAACCGCGCCCCACCAGGCGCCTTACCCTAACCCAACATCCCTCGTCAGGGCTAGCCCCAGTGGCTCGCAATAAGACCACAACAAAATTTTTCGCAAAATGTCAACATACGGCCACAAACATTCAGAGCACGACCAAGCACTGATTGGGTTGAGGTGGGGTATTACCCCTCAAATTCAGCAATCTTTTTTGCTAGGCGGAGCCAGCTATCTATCTTTCTTGAAGCCCCTTCCCGAATATCTATCTTCCTTGCAAGCGGTCAAAAGCTACCCATTTTCTTCCTTCAAAAAAATTTTCTTCACAGAAATCATCTCCAAATTTTTTCTCGTTTTTACCCACAGTATCACTATTCGTCATTATTTTGACGTTGTTGTGTGATATTTTGTCCTATTTAACTGTATTTGCAATAAATAAACGCTTAATCTAAAGCCATTTGGGGCAATACCCGCAAAGCGCCGTCCATCTTCTTGGTCCCGGACCATACCCCCAAATGGGGGTGCCCGGCTGGGCATTTATCTTTCTTGCACCCGACCCCTTCCAACTATCTTTCTTGTTCGGACCAACTACATCACTGCGACCAAACAGCGAAACAAAAACAGGCGCGCACGACGACTTACTTGCAGCGGCAGAAACGCACCAGCCGAATCCACCAGCACCACATTGGGTATCCTCAACTGTCGACTCAGTCGCATCGTTCGCATTTGTTTGCGCAGACCGATCGGATACAACGCACCGCCCTTCACCGTCGCGTCCTGTGCGGTTACCATCACTTGACGGCCGCGGATCTGACCGATGCCTGCAGGAACGAGCAGCGGTGATTGTTGGCAGCACAGGCGGTCGCAAATGCAGTTTCACACCTCACACGCACAGTTGAGAACCGCAGCTGAGTTTGAGAGTGCGCGGTACTTCAAAAATGTCACACCGTCAGCATAAAACGAGCAACAGGAACGAATAAAAAATTTCAGCGAAATTCGTAATGAAAAACGTCGCACAAACGTGAACATGAAAAGATAAGAAACTCTGACTGCAGAAAACCAGGAAAATCTGTCATTTGTGAAACGTCCTACCTAGCGAACAAGCGAAACGTATAATAACCAACACTCGAAAACTTTATCTCAAATGGTTAAGGTACAAGTACACTTCAAATTTTCCATTTCCGTTTAACATATGGTGGTTCTACTGCCCAGTGCCCACCACATAAGGTGATGTGCTGCCTGACCGGTGACGCTATCTGCTTCGCATCAGTGATCATTATCGTTGCACTTGCAATTGACATAAAAAGCAGGAAATCTGAGATATAAACATTGCGTATGTTTCAGAACCGCTCAAATTGGTGCCATCGATTTTATGATTTGTGCCACAACCTAACTTCGCCCTTCGGATCAATAATTTTCCACCAAAAAGCGCTTCGCTGGCTGTCTATCCCGTACCACCAGTCAACACGCACGCATTGAAACATCAACCAACCGCAAACAATGCCAGCGCCCGTTCCCGGCAACGTGTCATTGTGCCCGACCAAGGTGCCGATTTCGAGAAATGTTGAATCGTTGTCCAACAGATGCCGCAATCTACAATCCGGTTTGTTGCAAATCTGGAGAAGATTCGACAAAAACTCTGCCATCAAACTTGGTGACCCGATAGCGAAAATAAGTTGTGTTAGTAAATCTCCACTTATGATGAGAAATGAAAGATCACGTGCCCACGACAGAATCAAAGCAAAGTCCAAAAGTTTGATACCATTGAATCTTTCATAAGAACACAAAACAAACGAACCGATTTCTGACCAGCATCTTCTGCAACTGTTTCGTGTGCCGATGTATTGCGTTGGCACTGCCCGCCTGCAATGCCTGCTCGCGAAGTTTCAGCACTTTGTCACGTAATTCGGTGTTGATTTTATATCTGAGAAATATTATGGTTCGATTTCGGTCAGTGCCCCCAACACGAAGCATTTTTACGGAAATGGCGTTTTCAGTCATTACAGGCACAAGTCGAAAGAGCAGCTGTGACACCAGCGAAAACTCGCACCGAACACGAAATATTAACAATGTACCGGAAACTCCGGTAGCATATTAACCGAAACGAGAGCACCTTGATCCAACCTGATGCCATAAGCCCTTGTGCTTGCATCGACGTAACCATCTACCGGTTTGAATCCGACCGTACCCGGTGCTGCAGCCGATGTGACCAGCGTACGCACACTGGTCAAAACGGGTGATGACCGCGTGCAAACCGGCACGACGAACATCCTGCGATGATGTGAATGTTGGGCAGAAATACTGGTGCCGTGCACGTAAACACAGAACACACTTCTTGCTTTCGAATTTCACGCGGCAGTTGCAACCACAGATGTGATATCACATCATCAGTGGTGACGATCAACAAAACTAGAAAAACAGAAATATTTGTGCAATCATGGTCCAGTACCATTTCTTCACGAAAGAAATAAAACGCCTAGCCCACAATTCAGTCAAATTTTATGCACAAAATTCAGCAGCGATATTCACAAAAATTGTTGAGTTCTGTATAATCTAGTGAACCTCACGACAGTCATGTATCACACAGCAAACACACACATTACAAGTATGAACAAAAAATTCCATAAAAGCACCGATAACTTTACCGAAGCGAAAAAATAAATTTTTTGATTTCAGCTAAATGTCGAGCAGTTCTCAATTGATCGATGACTATAAATTATTATAGTAGATGTGCTGTACAAATAAAAATACTGTGTGCATAATTAATTCAAATGCCAAATGCCAGTATATGTGCAGATAATCAAAGTAAAAAGGCAACAACAATCAAATAAACAAAAGCCGCAAATTCGTTGCGAATTCAAAACCCGAAACAAAAACTTGGTAGCAAGAACAGGCACCAAAAATACGGAAATGACCAACAACATGCCCAATTTTGAAGCCAATAAAAACATAGAAAATTATTGCACATATTGTGCACTCACATAAAACAGGGCTAATAAGACACCGTAGGTTCTCCTTTACACAGAACATCTCGCAAGAAGCGGCAAAACCTCAGTATGTATTTGACTATGAGCGCGCCGAAACGGCCTATTTGGGTGGAACAGAGATCATAAAGAAAAGAATATAAAACATTTACCTGTCCCATTTTCAACAATTTTCTACTTCGACACAGACACGAAACAACAGTTTATTTTTGTGCATCCAAAAACCAAAAAAATTAGCAGCATATATGAAAAACGTCTCTCTGTTTATGAGTTTGCATGCAGTAATGTTGCAGTCCAGCAATAAGGTCTGCTGGCGGAGTTTTTTTGAGGCGTTCGCACTGGCACCTCGGCCTGTCTGCGAAGCAGGGCGAAACAGAGCAACATTATTGCACTCAGTACGTTTCTGCTAACCTTTTTGAAATGAAAATGACATGGATTGCACAATCATATGACACCTAACCATGTTATTTCACGCATTATTTTGCGACTACATATATTAAACAAAAATTTGCATGTATTATTGCATTAAAAATCAGGCAACCCCTAATTTTTTGGCAAAAAGAACAAATCCTGACATATATTATTTTGGCCCCCGAACAGATCTTACCGAGCTTGGAATGGAAATCCTCTCGGCTTTCACAGAGAGTGCTGTCAAATTTGGTGATCGGATCGGACATGTCTTGACATCGACAGTCTTTAAATTCCTGATACCGTCGGAGTTAGTGGCATCAGCAAACCTCGAAACAACCAAAAATAAAAAAGGCTGTGTGACCGATCCGATAATCAAGTTTGACATCGGCCACGCTATTTATACGGTATTCTGGAAGCTCAATCTAGCGAGCCTAACAGCATGAAAGTCAGTCTCTCTCAAACCAGCCCGAGCCCTGTTTCTCCTTCTGCTTAATTCGATTCACTGGTCTGCATCGATCGCATTTGCACGGGTCAGAAGGATGATGATATTGACACGACGGATCGGCGCAACGCATTCGGTGCACACACTGCGTGCTCTGAGAAGGGAAATTGTTGCCTTTTTGAAATCGCAAAAGACTTTCAACCAATCATAAACTGCACGTGTTCAAGCAGGCGCCACTGATGATCGTACCATTTGAGAGCTTCTGGTGCCTCTAATTTCGACCAGCGGTTGTTTGGGTGCAACATTTGGGCTGGTTAAAAGTTCTGGCATTAGACGCTCGATATTCGCAACACAACGGTGACAGTTATGCCACAAAGGCAGCTCTGGCCCGATCATCAAGCTTGATACTGGTCAACAATCTTTCGAGAGTTGACCCGATTTGACACGGAAATCCACAACTACCTGGACGTGGACGTGACGTACTACATCGCAGCCTAGAATGTGCCAAAATGACAGCATCAAACCCAGCGACCAACCCGACATTCCGGCCTGTAGCATTGAGCGAACGGTTTTGGACAGGGCGGGTGCAGATACGGACAGTTAAGTCCATTTGGACAGTTCATGGTCGGTCGGCCGAACTGATCGTGGTAGGTTTGGAATGAGCTGTAATGTAATCAACAATCAAAACTTTTCGACATCATACGGCCAGACAACCCTGCATTGAGGTCTTAGTGCAAGATCATTATAAAATGGTTAACAAGCACCATTCACGCAACCTTTATCTTTAACCCGGTTGCACGTGTTCTTACAACAAAGGACTACTTTTCTGAACAATTTTGCGCACGGTTTGTCACTTTCGACACTTTCAGTGGTGCTTATTTGTACGTAAACAAAGCCTTGTTTATTGTCAACGACGTCATTGTGTGAGAAACAGTCGCAACCAATTGGAGTACTTATACTCAGATCAGAACAACCACAGCATGATCATCCACTTACATGCACTGAGTCCAGTTGTTGTAGTGTTGCGATGGCGGGGGTGGCGGGGCCCGGGGTGGCGGCTCGGACGGTAAAGGGGGTGGGGGTGCTGCTGGAAACGAGATGGAAACAATATGTACGTAAAACGGTGGGTTATCATCACACTCGAATGATCAGTGATTGACGCTGCCATGGCACGTGATTATTTGAATTATCGCTGCTTCGACGTTTACTGGCAATCCTGATTTAACCAGCACAAATGGAATAAATTCAAATAATTGTAGAAAACAACTTTTCCGCCGATTAAATCAGAATTGTCACCCAGCATTGATCAAAAAAGTCAGGCGACCAAAGCAGAGAGGTGCACCAACTCTACATCAATCACCATATTGTAAATAAGTCGAATAAGAATAATATTCTTGTCGAATGTGCGAGTGACCAATCAAACCCAGTCTCACGGATGGGTAACAAACATGAGACCGCATCGCCTAATGCTCACTGATGTACGACCCAGCTTAGACAGCCACACAAGTGATTATAGTGCCGCTGCTCTGTTGCGGTCGAACAAAATACAACTATTCGTTGCAGTCAACGCTCAACTCTTCAAAGTCCGGTCCAAAACTTATCGCTGATGTTTTTGCATGTTTCCCCCTCATTGCACCGACATGTACTGTGATTATGCAGTAAGCTCAGCTGTAAAATGGTGAAACAAAATGATGTCTTCTGGTGATGGTCTAGTACATGTACATTGTAGCAGCAACATAGCCACGCAGCAAGCAGCTGCAAATATTAGAAAAAAGGTCACAAACGTTGATCAGGTATTTCAGATGGCATCATTTGAGCATCGATTTCGGGTCTTGACGACACTACCGTTACGATACGATTGGAGCTCGACGATGGTGTCGGTAACAACGCTGAATGAGAAATGAGAACATCGCGGAATAAACTCGAGCAACAAGAAAGCCGAACAGACATCAGCAGCCAACTAAACCTTGCGCCACCCACCGCAAGAAGCTATACAACGGACTGACAAATGTTGGTGCTTTTCGAAGGTCAATTGTGGCCCGACCCCTCCCCCGTCTGTGAAAACAGAAAGAAACGGGCAAAGCTCACCACAGCTGTTACATTATCTCATCTCTCCAGTCGAAGTTCTCTCAGTGAAGTTCTACAAACAAACAATACGAAACCAACATTGGTCGTTGCGAGCCCGTTTGCTTCCATCCAACGGAATGTTGATCAACGGACGTGTCGTGCGGTAAAGAGCTGGATCGTACGGGGGCGTTGGTTCTGACGTCAAAATCACACGACGTTTGCGAGCGTTCGGACTGTGCGCAGTTGGCGCTGGCAGGACATTATGTTGGGCTACGGCTGGAGAATAAGGAAAACAGGTACAAATTGGCACGAGCGGATTGACAAAAAATCGGTTTAGATTTCCCACCCACTTCGTAAACTGCTCTTCACCTGGCAAATTTTGAAGGAAAAAACCTGTTCCACAAGCTCACCCGTGTTGTTGCTAGTTCGTGACGTGGATGCTTGTGGTTGAGCGACATCGGTGGATGAATCGGTGCTGCCAAATAAGACTGCAATCACGTCAGCATCATCCGGCAAGCCAGCGCTGTTCGTTGGACTCGTGTCCTAAAATGGGCTTCACTTGAAATCATAATAAATAAATAATAATTAATTAATAAATAAATAATAATTAATAATAATAAATAATAATCATCATCATAAAATCCGCAAGCCGAAGCTATGGGACGCATGGTGTGTCGCATTCGCGTATGACAGAGAACAAACCTTTTACGATGGTCAAAATTTGTTGCCTATCCAACTCCTCGGCAGCTGCACAATTTACGGTCAAAACAAAACATATTCAGAGTGCATCCGCGCCCGAGGTGGGTGCGACACAACCATGACGTTTCGTGATCGTCAGAAAACTAGCGTTGGTAGAAAATCATGGTGACAGCAAGCTTAATTTACATTCAATTCCAAATGATCGTCCTCTTCATTCTTCTTCTGCTGTGCCTCGCGCCAGCGGTACAATTGTTGATGTTTGCGATCATCGAGAAATTCCAGCGGATGAAAGCCGAGCAGGTGATAATACAACGTCTGACGACATGAGAATGTCTTTTTCGTTGAGGTTTCTGAATTATCTGATGTTGTTGTCGGCTTGTCGATCGAACTGTCTTGACCACCGTCACAGTAGGGACATGTCAACGTTCTGTATGACGGCTCGAATATTTTAGAAGCTGTCCACGAGTCACGATCTTCGGGGCTGTCCGGCACTGTCTGTGTCTCTTCTCGATTGGTCATTGTTTTCCAATTCAGTTCTAATTGGTCATAATTCTGAAGAGTATGGCATTTTCAGTTCAATCGTCAACGTCATCTGCAATTGTGTGTGCTTACGCTGGTCATTTTCCACATGTTCGATGCCATGGGCGGCCGACATGAAGGACAAAGATAAAGACGACATGTTGAAGAAGCTGTCACTATAGTGACTGAAATTACGGTGATTTATACTTTCGGAAAAAACGGTTTTTTTCCGAAAAAAAAACGTTTTTTTTTCAAATAAATTAACAGTACCTAAATAATTCCGATCCGAAGTCAAAAACACCCACTCTTGAGCAAATTTTGCTTTGATTATGGCTTGTTAAACCCCGCCTGCGTGTTTCAGGCACGAAAAATGGTCGCTTTCAGCTGTTTCAGGCGTTTTTAAAGCGATTTTGTAACATAAGTTCGAACCCTCAAGAAAAGTTTTCGCCACTTTCATACCAACAAAAAACACATTTTCTCGGTAAAATAAATTACAGGTAATTTTTCCGGGTTACTTATTTTCGAAAATTACCGGGCTCCGGAAAAAAAACGTTTTTTTCGTATTTTTCAGGAAAAAAAAGGTTTTTTTAGTCACTGTGCTGTCGCTGTCATTAAAACAAAAGCGACTGGACAACAACCTACCGTAAGAAACTAAATACAGCCCCTCCCCCGGAATCAGAGATCGGAAACGGGCCGGGTAAAGTCGGCCCGGCCCGGCCCGGTCGGCGAAAAGTCCGGCCCGGCCCGGCCCGGTGGAGGGCTGCAGGTCGGCCCGGCCCGGCCCGTTTTGGCTTGAGGTCGGCCCGGCCCGGCCCGGCCCGGTCAGCCAATTTTCAAGGGCTGAAAACTAAAAAAGTCCAAAAAGCTGAAAAAAATTCGAAAATTTTCTGCAGAATGCTTGTTTTCACTGGTACAGCTGGGGGGAAGGGTAGGTAGGTAAGGTAGGTAGGTACGTAGACAGTAGACTGACGCGCCATCCTGATGCAGTACGTAGGTCGCCGCCCCGGTTTGTACAGTAGTAGGTATAATTTTTGACTCAAAATGGTTTAAAATCGGTATTTTTCACTCCATATAGGCGAAAAATAATTAGCGCTTAAGAATACATTCTCATCAATATGTAGACATAAATTTTGTTCCCGGACGACTCCCCCCAGCTCGGACGGTCGGTACAGTAGGTAGGTTGATTGCAGGCAGGCTTTTTGGTGGTACAGTATGTTGATTGCTGCAAAGTAAAGGCCTGGGTATGGGTAGCTACGGTACTGCTTCTTTCTTCAAAACGATGACTGAAAGGATCAAGAACTAGGAAATGTTATTGCGCGAAGCGCAAAAATTTTGAAAATTTTGGTTCAAAAAAATGGTAATTTCGTTCAAATTTAGGCATACCGGGCCGGACCGGGCCGGGCTGCTCGGCCCGGCCCGGCCCGGTCCCCCCAAATCTCCGGCCCGGCCCGGCCCTGCCCGGCCCGGGTACCGGGCCGGGCCGGGCCGGGCCAGCCCGTTTCCGATCTCTGCCCGGAATAGAGCCCCCACCGTAAACGTAATACAGCCCCCCAAAAAGGGGTCAGTGAATTAATGGAGTCCCCCTTGTGTTAAGGTTTTTGCGGTAACCAACCACCACCAGGTCCTAAATTAGGCTTTGGCTGCCTGCCATGATTATCTTCCTGCCATGCCAGATGCAAAGTTGATCTCTTGCATAATTTTGCACAAGCCAATTGGCGATGTCATTTTCTAAATTGTGCAGATTTCGCCGGTCGCAAATGCGAAATTAAGTTCGAAAATGCGTTTGCATTTGGAACTGCAGAATGGAACCACAGGCCGCTGGTTACCGACCGGATCTCCATCTCCCACCTGGTTTGCCTAGCCAATTGGCCAGAAACTACCAAGAATCTACACTAAGTTAGCTTGCCAAACGCACTATCGACGCAGCAAGAGAGCCTGAGAGTTTGACCAAAAAGGGAAAATTTTTACGATCACAGCGAAGCAAGTCCAGCACAGTTTCAACGTTTCACGCGAGCGGACAGGCTGCACAGAAACTGTTGTTGTTGGCATGCCACTGTGGCAGCTGCACACGTACAAAGTACAGCACTGACGTTTTATCTGTGATCAAGGGCACACGAACTCGCACGTGCAAGGTGCACATTCTTATCTCTCTCGTGTGCAGTGCACAACCACCCAAGTGCGTTTTATCAGTTCAAAATTGCAAACACGTTGTATTTGGTGGTTTCTGCCAATATATCACTTTCCCTGCGTTTATTTGCATATTTTCTGTGAAACAATTTTCAGATTACTTTTCAGGTTTTGGGCAAAAATCTGCTGAAATGGCCACAAAAGCACCGAAAACATTCAGTTTCGAATCGAGTTTGCCATCATTGCCTGTTCCTTCATTAGAGGCCACACTGGCCAAATATCTGGCAAGTGGTGAGACGAATAATTTTCGCTGTTTTTAACCTACTTTTGTGAAAAACAAGCTTGGAAATTATGAAATACTTATGTGATTTTTCAGCTAAACTGCATTTGACTGAGCGGCAATTCGAAAATACAACGCGTTTGGTGAGAAAATTTGCTGAGGGCGACGGACGAAGATTGCAAACGGCCTTAGAGCAGAGGGCAAAACGGGAAAGAAATTGGGTATAGTCCAGCCACCAGCTCATGAGACGACTTTTTTTAAAGCTTGCTTGGCCGCATTCAAAAATGCTCCAGATACACGTGTTTTCGCAAACAAAAGAAAGAGATTGGCTGAGGGAGATGATGACAAGTTCCAGCTGGCTGACCTCAATTTGTTGCGTGCTTACGCGAACAGCAGCGTTGTTCAGCACACAAATGTTTTGGGAGTCAAAAGGGAATTTACGCACCGAGTGGAGAGCGTGTTTTTAAAAAATACGTGCGTTTCTCTTTCTTTCATTTCCGAAATACGTGGAACCGGAACATTGTTGGATCCGCACAAGCCAATTTCAAAAACAGTCGTCTCATGAGTTCGTGGCTGGACTATACGGTCTGGCGAAAATAAGGACTTTGATCGGTATCGAACTTGATGATTGGTTCAGTCCTATCTTCATCACGAGACTTTTTGTTTTTAGATTTTCTCATGATGATGGATGACACAACTTTTCGATCACAGTTTTCATGGCGTTTGAAACGTGAGATATGAAACGTAATGATACTTCGAGGAATGTTTCACGTGATCAAGGCCGACCCGATTCGCGGGGAATAGAACCGATCGCCAAGCTTGATAACCTACTTTTTGTAAATTTACTGACACGTGTATGCCAGCGCGTTGTGCGCGTTGCAGACCAAATGGTGCACGTGACTGGTACAATCTTATGTAGCAACAAGGTATAAACAGTAATGCACCCGCGCATGTTCTGCAGCTGGAGCAATGGTGGGAGCAGAAGGTGTACCTCGAGCCTCGATACCCGATCTATCCGCTGGTGAACTTCGGTGGCCCGAGCAGTCACGAACATCGCGGCTACACGCCGACACAAAGGGCTGCTGTGCTCGTCCACTATCTGACACGATACTGGCAAATGTTGAGACGCGAACAGGTTTACCAATACTCTCAGAACTCATCAAATCTACCCGTATTACTGCATTGCCTTCAGGTGCCTCCAGCGCAAAGCCGTGGCACTCCGTGGTGCATGAATCAATTTCGACGTTTGTTCAGCGCTTGTCGGATACCGGGCGATCAGTGTGACTCGTTTGTCGAACGATTCAGAATTGGTTAGGTTTGAAGATGATCGAGTTTGACCTGCTTTGACCAAAGGTGCAGATGGAAACTCTTATTATCACACACGGACGGTGCACCAGGTCATCGTCAGTGCGTGAGACCTCTGATTGTCCGTCGAGTGACTCTCTTCGTAAGTGACCAAAGGTTTGGTTCACAACTGCATGTCAACGTCTTATCAAGACTGTTCCATTGAATATTCTTGATAGCGACCGAAATTGTACGGTTTCCGACCACATGACATTGTGAAGAATGGTTTCGATTGTGTTGTGGTTTATTTTAGAATCCGGCGGTCCGTGTCCCACGCACATCGCCGTGTTGAGTCAGGGTCACTTTTACTCGATCGAGACCCTGAACGCGCAAGGCCAACCACATTCGATTGAAACATTAGAACGAGCGCTGCGACTCGCCAAACACGCGGCTGCTGTGACCGGACCGAGACCGTCTCTGGCGGCACTCACTTGTGACGATAGAAGCAGATGGGCAAAGGTTGGGCCGACTGGGACTGGGTGATGTTTCATTAGGTAGTACGCTGGTCAAACTTACTGCTCCAACTCAATCTCAAACTACGGTCCAATAAAAAATGCGCATGTCTTGCGGAACGTGGTCGTCGCACTTGCCTCGATCATAATGAGGCTCATGAACTGTCCACATCGCTTTTCTTTTGTTTAGCTCCGTCAAAAAAAAACAATCTGTTAAGAATACATACGCAGGTACATTCGGTACTAATGTCTGAAATTTACCACACTATCTTTCTACTTTCATCCCAGAATCGCGCCCATCTGCTGAGCCTGTCCCCGACCAACGAACAATCACTACGTGCCATTGAGGACAGTCAATATTTGATTGTGTTCACTGAATTCATGTTGGAAGATTTGGAACTCGTTAGTCCGTATCTGCTACCGTTTTTTTAAGTAATTTGAACTCC
>JASAMV010008389.1:0-13349 GCA_030248065.1 Rhynchonema sp. JSB1_4
AAGTTATTATTATTATTATTCTGCTGGCAACTTCGGAAGGAATTCCATGTGCGGGGTCAAGACCCGAACGGTCTGCACTAACAATTACAACCGCTCAAAGCTAAGTTCAAATAATATCACATATCTCAAGGATATCACATATCACCGAAACTAAGCTTTCACATAAGCGGCTTCATTGCTTCCGTTCCCAGAAGGTGACGATCACATTTAGTGTCCAGAAGAACGTGCGCTCCTTCCACGGCTTGTGGTTAGGCGATCGTCGGTGCGCGGGTTGGGTTGAGCCGTGCAGTAACCTTTCTTTGTCCACTTCTTCTTCTTCCGGTGTTATTAGCTGTTGTCTTGGTTTTTGTTTGGCCATCGAATTTGTACCAGCGTTCGTTCAGCCATTCGTACAGCCATCGATGGTTTGAGGAATTTTTTTATTTGGCCAAAATAACTGTTGAAGTTGCTGTTGATTTGGAAATCGTTTGGTCATGAACATAAGTCTTAACGTTTGTCAAAAAACGCAGCTGAACTCAAAAAATAGGATTCTGAGAACGAATGAGAATAAGCCTGTGCAAAATCAGGAAAATTGCCAAAATAAAAAAACGTACTCGCTGCGGGATTGAACTTGAAGCGATCGGGCCAGGCTCTGAAGTGCTTACCTCTGGACCACAAGCGCAGATGTGAGTCAATGCGCAAACGACTTCGTAAACCTAGCGGTAGGGCTCGCGCGGGAAATTTTTTTGAAGGACGGGAAAAGTTGGGGAAATTTCCCGTTTTCCCCAAGGGTCCGGGAAATCTTGCGGGAAATGGAAGTTTGTAATTTTGAAGGACGGGAAAAGTCGCGGGAAATGGTTTTCAGAATCTTGAAGGACGGGAAATTACGGGAAAAGGCCCATTTCCCGCGGGAAATGTCCCGCGGGAAATGTGGGAAAACGGGAAATTTCCCGCGGGAAATGATGATATTTCCCGCAGATTTCCCGCGCAAAATAGAAATTTCCCTTAAATTTCCCGCTGAAAATGGGAATTTCCCGTAAATTTCCCGCGGAAAAGAAAATTTTCCCGGAAATTTCCCCCCCCTAGTTTTTGGTTTGAGGAGCTGCTATCGCAACCGCGCGCCACTTAAGCGCTCCCTTTGGTTTTTTAAAAGGGGGTGGCCGTTCCTTGCTGTTGGTGTAAACAGGCCAATGTAAAAGAAGGGCACTTGAAGGTGAAGTTGCCCTTTGGAGAATGAACAACAACTGTATAACAGTCTTTACCAAGAATTCAGGCCTGTTAATGCTGAGACACGTTCAAGCGAGCATTCTAGTTACACACACGTGCCATTAAATTCGTTAGTTTCTTGATTGATCGGTTCAGTGCGTGAGCCGCTAATTGTAAGTTAAAAATGTCAATTGCTCAGGGTCGTGATCTTCACGAACAGGCCTGAAAAAGACAAAAAGTCTATTTCCAACCCATACTGGAGAAGAAAAGCCAACAAAAGATGATCTGATCGTTTCGATTTCCCGTTTCCCGCGGGAAATTTCACGGGAATTACTGACGGGAATTCCCGCGCGGGAAATGGTCGAAGGACGGGAAAAAGCGGGAAATGGCCGATTTCCCGCGGGAAATTTCCCGCGGGAATTTTCAGGCACTATTTCCCGCGGGAAATGCCATTATCGAAAATATTTCCCGGGAAACGGGGACGGGAAATTTCCCGCAAATTTCCCTCCCTCCCGCGAAATTCCGCGGGAAAAAAATTTCCCGCGCGGGCCCTACCTAGCGGAACGATTGTGTATGTGTGTTTGTATTCCAGAGCCTTCTTTGGCCATATGTGTGCGTTATTCGCAAGATCAGCACACGCACACAGATACACACACACGCATAATAGGACTGCGCCGTCTTGCGTTGCAAAAAGCACTTTCCACTGAAAAAATTGTTTCATTCAAATCAGAGCACAAACAGACCAGAAACGGTTTAGGCTTCCTGCCATGACTTTGTAAACGAAACGCTGCCGATTCCTTCAGCTTTTTTCACCGAAAACGCACGCTTTACATTTTTCAGAACAATGTGCGTGTTTGTGGCATTTGTCGTACGTTTCAGCCAGAAACGAATTGTTTCCGAGTTGTGCTTCCCGCCCCGCGTTACAAAGCACTTTGTAATTTTGTGCGCGAGAAATACATAGGTGTTGTACATGGCATTGGGGCTGAGTTGACTAGGTGCGTTGACTACATGAACATAAGTCTTAACGTTTGTCAAAAAACGCAGCTGAACTTAAGAAAATAGGATTCTGAGAACGAATGAGAATAAGCCTGTGCAAAATCAGGAAAATTGCCAAAATAAAAAAACGCACTCGCTGGGGAATTGAACTTGAAGCGATCGGGCCAGACTCTGAAGTGCTTACCCCTGGACCACAAGCGCACACGTGAGTCAACAACAGCACAAACGACTTCGTAAACCCAGCGGAACGATTGTGTATGTGTGTTTGTATTCCAGCGCCTTCTTTGGCCATATGTGTGCGTTATTCGCAAGATCAGCACACGCACACAGATACACACACAAGCATAGGACTGCGCCGTCTTGCGTTGCAAAAAGCACTTTCCACTGAAAAAATTGTTTCATTCAAATCAGAGCACAAACAGACCATAAACGGTTTAGGCTTCCTGCCACGACTTTGTAAACGAAACGCTGCCGATTCCTTTAGCTTTTTTCACCGAAAACGCACGCTTTACATTTTTCAGAACAATGTGCGTGTTTGTGGCGTTTGTCGTGCGTTTCAGCCAGAAACGAATTGTTTCCGAGTTGTGCTTCCCGCCCTGCGTAACGACTTCGTAAAACCAGCGGAACGATTGTGCATGTGTGTTTGTATTCCAGCGTGCTCAGAATCCTCTTTTCTCAAGTTCAGCTGCGTTTTCTGACAAACGTTGAGACTTATGTCCACGTAGTCAACGCACCTAGTCAATTCAGTTCCAATGCCATGTATAATACCTATGTATTTCTTCTCGCACATTCAGGGCTGTTTTAGTTGACACCAATAGATAACGATTTATGTTAACGATCAAACAATTAGACCATGCTGATATTATGTACCGAAATTTATTTCTGTCAGGGCTTAGGAGGACTAATTCGGTTTTTGCAGGAACCCTAAAATGTTGGTGGAGTGTCGCGCGGTGATTCGAAATAAACCGTTTTTTGTGCAAAATTACAAAGTGCCTTGTAACGCAGGCGGGAAGCACAATTCGGAAACAATTCGTTTCTGGCTGAAACGCACGACAAACGCCGCAAACACGCACATTGTTCTGAAAAACGTAAACCGTGCGTTTTCGGTGAAAAGGCTAAAGGAATCGGCAGCGTTTCGTTTACAAAGTCGTGGCAGGAAGCCTAAACCGTTTCTGGTCTGCTTGTGCTCTGATTTGAATGAAACAATTTTTTCAGTGGAAAGTGCTTTTTGCAACGCAAGACGGCGCAGTCCTATGCGTGTGTGTGTGTATTGGTAGCACAAAGACTATAAGAATTGGTCAAATTTTTTTCCTGAATCGTAAAGAGGGAAAGTGACTGGGCAGTGACGTTGCGTTGCGCAATCGCACACAAAACATGCAGTCACCAAAATGTTTCAAACCCGCGGCAACGTGGGTGCTCTGCTGGATTATTTCCAGATGAAAACGTTTTGTGAGAATCACAAATAGCACAGTGGTTAAGAGTGACTGAACGTGAAAATCAGGATTCATTAAATCAACAGGGCACATCAGTGGGATGCTCATTTGGAATAACGCAACATATGGCCAAAGAAGGCCTGGAATACACACACATACACATCCTTCCGCGCGGTCAGTGTGCGCTTGTGGTCCAGCGGTAAGCACTTCAGAGTCGGGCCCGATCGCTTCAAGTTCAATTCCGCAGCGAGTGCGTTTTTTTTATTTTGGCAATTTTCCTGATTTTGCGCAGGCTTATTCTCATTCGTTCTCAGAATACTATTTTCTTAAGTTCAGCTGCCTTTTTTGACGAACTTTGAGACTTATGTTCATGTAGTCAACGCACCTAGTCAATTCAGCTCCAATGCCATATATGTATACCTATGTATTTCTCGCGCGCATTCAGGGCTGTTTTAGTTGGCACCAATAGATAACGATTATTTATGTTAACGATCAAACAATTAGACTATGCTGATATTATGTTCCGAAATTTATTTCCGTCAGGGCGTAGGAGGACTAATTCGGAAAAGAGTGAAACATTCGCGTTTTTTTGTTTCAAACATTTTACCTAGAACACCTTGTGTTTCAAGCATTTTCCGTACGCCAAAACGGTGTTGGTTCGACATGCGTTTCTGCGAAAAGACAATCAGAAAATGTGCAAACACGCGAAACAGCCTGACGAATTGGAAAAGTGTGTGATAACGAGACTTTGAGCGCACCGGAAACGACTCAAATGCTGAACGAAAAGCTTATTTTTGCACCTACTACTTTCTTATTTTGGCACCGATTTCTTTTGTTCTCATGCAGAATGTTTTTCTGCCACTGGTGTCGTGTGGAATGTGGACTTTTTTCGTTATGAAGAATGCTTATTATATCTAGAACATGCTGTATGCATTTGGTCTCTTTTGATCCGTGATGACCCTTGAAAGGTGTTTTGCCACCAAAAAAATCATGGACTACACATTTTCTAACCAGAAACTTTCCATAGCTAAAACGGATCACTCAAACACAATGCGCTCAAATCCGTTTTTCCACTCACGAACAAGGATATCACAAACAGCCACTGAACCGCGGAAATATCGCAGTACAAAAGCTGAATTCAATAACATACTTGTCCGTCGCGGGTTACCAGTGGTAACAATGAGACTCCAAAATCCGTGTAGCCCCCCTACATATGTAGCTGTACCATTATTATGCATGCTGCGCCATTTAGAATCGTAATAATGAACTTCGCATTGGTCGTATAGTTTTTGGTCTTGCCTTGCATTGCTGCTCACTTGATATTCGGGTGCAACCGCGGTACTGCATGCTGGGCCAACTGTACTAGTACTGTACTTTGTTTATATTTTCTGAGGTCTCATGAAACATCAGACGCACCCTGAGTGATAAAAGCAATGATTCTTCGACCACTGCTTGTTCCGCTGACATGTAGATTGCTACTTGTGTTGGCATGTGGGCCAGAAGCGAACAGACAAAGAGATCATCAAGAACAGATAGTGATTGAAGACGAGGCAACTATTGTGGCCAGACGTGGAGTGGATCCGAGGCCGGAAGTTGAACAGCAAGGTTGGTTGCGGTATTGTAGTGACAACTCATGCACATGTGAACTTCAGTGGAATGTAGTGTCTGAGGCCGGTTTCACAATGCTTGTGAGCTGCTCATGTGGGTTGCGGGCTGGGGTTTTTGGCATATGAAAGCGTTTAGGTACCATTTTTACGTTTAAGTTTTGTACCAGGGAATGCGCCTCGTTTGTCTGAGTTCTTCACCAAGGTATGAACTTCAACTGTCTATCCTGGCCATCACTGGACCTGATTTACCGCCAACCCGCATCACTTTTTGCGGGTTGGCGGGCAATGTGGTCTCGTGATGTTTCGTAGTGTATGTAGGCATTGAAATCAAAAGTCACAAGCGTGTCAAGCTCGTCACAACGGAACCAAAATTGTAAAGAAGTGACTTTTGCATGCGCTGGTATGTACACCTGAAAATGCCTGACCCGCCCCCCCTGCAAGCGACCCCTGACCTGCACAATTTGGGAAGTTGTGGAACGTGCGTATATACATATTGTGACGAAAGTTAGATTCAAATCAGCTTGTGTTATATTCAACGTGCGTGCTTTCGTACATCCGACCCAATATTGTCTGTAATGAATACCGACCACTCGATGTACCTGAACTGCATAAACCACCTCAACGCCATGCCAAGCGGGCTCTACATAGCTATCGTCACAATAGGTCTGCCTCAGGCTCCGTGTGCACTTTTAAGGCTTCGGCGTTAAGTAAAGGTTTAGGATCCGTAACATGCCTAAAGCTACCCGTTGTTTGTTGGCTTGCTTGTTTGGCAGGTCGAGAACTCCGATGATGTTCCGAAAGTGTTCTCAAGTTACGGTGACCAAATGCGATGGTTGTAACCTGAGGCTGCAGTTATGACACGCTTATAGGCCTGCATGCAGTTTAGGCCCAAGCTCGAGTTTGGGCCTGCCCAAACCATCTGGAGCCATACATATGTATACATAGTAGTTCTGTTTAATAAGATGTGGCCTCTTGAAGGGCTGACCATGGCTTAGGGTGATATTTTCGAAACGGTGTAAAGGTCAGTTGGGTGTAAAGGTCGGTGGAAAGCTCGGTCGACAGCTCAGTGTGATAGTCCTAGGTGTAAACTTGAAACATTCCACGTTAATAACCAGCAATGTTTCATGTTTACACCGAGCTACGCCGACCGAGCTTTCGAGTGAACTTTACGCCGACCTTTACGCCCAACTGACCTTTTACACACCGTTTCGAAAATTCCACCCTTAGAAAAAAACTGTTTTCAACCCCCGATTTTCACAGTTGTCACCGAGCCGTGCGTTGTTGGTGAGCCAGATGGCCCATCACTATCCAGCGCTTTGATCGCTATTATTGTTGTGCTCACTATATGGACATTTGGCATTGCCGTATTTATTGCTGTCTGGCTGGGCAGACATCGAGGTTGGATCGGACCCACAAATTTTACGCAATTGACGATTGTTTTTTATTCAGTTTGGCGCATGGTGGCTTGTTTTCGTTGTCGTTTTCCGGTGTCATTTGCGGATGCGTCCGGTCGAGCCCAGTTTTCCTGGTTTCACCTAAGCTCATAATGTCCATAAAAACAAGTCAGTCATGCGACCAAAGCAGAATTTGTTATTGCAAGTTTGCTTTGCGTCGATATGGTCATTCTCGTATTCGCAGCCCCGCCCCGTCTGCGTCTGCTGACTGCCGCCAAACAGCAAGCCTACGTCGATGACATCGTTGAATTCATGGTCGTTGAATACAATGGTGCGCCTGCAGTCACGTTCGAGTTGACTACCGTGGGTGCGACTTGTGCGACATGTGAAACATCAGTCTGTACGGACACGCACAGTCACGTGGCGCGCGTGATCGGCAGACTTGACAAAGGCGACAATGTGATCAGATACAAGATGCGCTGTGAATCGGTGCGTGACAGCGGGCGGTATGCGTTGACGGCGATGAATAGGCATGGAGATGACAGGGTCGAAATGGATTTGGAAGTGATCGGTTAGTTGGATAATGGGGACCCTTGGTGATTCATGGTGTGGTGCAGTCTAGCTGAAGATGTACTGGTGCACCGCCCGCCCGTCTGTGAAGACAGAATGGAACGGGCAGTATTTACTGCTGTTCCATCGTTGTGACATACTACTGGTACAGTATGTACAGTGGCTGGCCTACAATGTGTATGTGGCTCACCCTGTTGCGTTCTCTAACTGGTATGCACTTCAAGTGACGTTTAATATTACTAAGAACATCTGCTCTCGTTCCTTATCGGGTGGCGAGAGTCCATCTTGATGCAATCGTACTGTCGATGCCCTGCGATGCCCCATGAAAAGATGGCAAGTGCTCCGCCCTGAATCCTGTTCAGGTCCACCCGACCGGCCGCAATCGCCCCTACAGGTGCAGTTGATCGATACGTCGATCGATCAACTCATTCTCTCGTGGCGATCACCATTGTCATCGAATCGACTGGTCGAAAAAAGTTCGAAAATCGTCAAATACATATTGGAACATCGCGAATACCATTCGAAACGCGAACGCGAGTGGCGACCGGTGCTGGGAATTGTCGATGTGCCGAGCAGCATCACCGCAGTTCGGCTCGGTGACTTGCAGCAGGGCAAGGAATACGAATTCAGAGTGATCGCCGTGAACGAATACGGAATGACGAGCGAACCGCTATGCGCTGGCAAACAGCTCATACCTAAACGATCGGCGGTGGGCGATGTTTCACGCGAGTATACCATAGAAACGCAGACTCATGTGTTTTCGGCATTTGACCATCTGGTGCATCCGCAGTGACGATGACCTGATGGGCACACTCATGCCTTTCGAAACTAACGTAAACCCAGATGCAATTGTAATTGACAGAGGATACACTACACTTGAACATACCGTTCGTAGAAACGTCGATTATGCACCTGATATTGCTGTGCGTCATGCTCCTTTTCAGGATGGCAAGGGAGGACTGATCAGGCAGCTGCAGGAGGAACTTACCGTACTGATTGTGAAAATAAGAAAGCTCCAAACGGAAATTTCGGAGCTGAAAGTGCGTTACGTACGATAGGCTGTGATTAGACTCAATCTGAATCGCATGTGCAAAAAAAATCCATATTTCTTCTCTCAAGTTGCAACTGACAACGATAACCGAAGAGCGAGATCGGCTGGAAACAGAGATTGCTGATGTGAAGAATCACTGGCAACTATTCGTTCAATTCATCAGTGTCGAATCACCGACGGAATCGGTTAATTTGATGTTTCATTCTGTTCAAGTGCACGAAGCCGACCGCGCCCTTTTGCTTTCTTTGCGCGGTATCGAACCTGATGATGGGATCGGACGTGCCTTGATTACGTGTGAATATTATATTTTTGACCAGCGTAAAGGTCTTTCTCTGATCTTCTGCACTGGTCAAAATCAGTGACTCCATACAGTTTGAATTCGTCCCTCGTCTTTTCCATAGTTGGCCTGAGGCAAATGCCAGGAAGGAGTTGGATTCTGGTTTTCACGAAATTTCGTCCTTAACGCAAATTCAGCATTTATTCAAAATTCAGGACATATCCGAGATCAACAATCAACTAGAATGGATTGGTCGGCTGTTGAAACATCTGTATCGCGTGCGAACGCCGCCGTCCGGTCAGAACAAGGGCAGATTTGGCTTCTTTTGGATAAAACCGGCTGATTGCGTTAGTGGTGCAATATTTTACCACAGCTTACCGAAAAGCGGGACACCAAAATGTTTTTTTATCAAATTTCAGGACCATTCAGCTGCATTCGCGAAATACGAAAGTCAAATAGAAACGTTGAAAGTTGAAAAGAGTGGCCTGGAAACGCAGATTAATGAGAAAAACGATGAAATCAAGAGGTTGATAATCGGCGCCGGTGGGAACACGAAGAAACTGGAAAAGGAACTGAAACAACTGAAGTTGAAACACAGCAAGTTGGAAAAACTGGTTGAAGATTTGAAGTGCGTGTTTCTGGTTATGTAAACGTGGTGGTAAAGGTGATTTGTAAAAGTTTTGTTTCAGGACCTGGGATGAAAAGGTGAACGGTCTGGTGATCAGGATTGATTCATTCCTGCATCGCAATGCACATGCCGTTGTCAACTATAAAAAGGTTGGAGCTTTATTCTTGTTATCGAAAACATATGCAAAAAGATTCATACTTTCAAAACCCTAATCACACAGTACGTGAAAACCTAACTTTAGTTGTGGACAGAGATCACAGACTTGGCCGCCAGTCGCGACCGTATCGCTGATCAACAAACGACATACTACCAGAACTTTTTCGAATCGTCGCAGAAACTCACCGAACTCTACTGGAAAGAGCAGGTATATAATCATCAAAGTTTATTTCAAGCTAGCATCTGTCTTGGTACCTCGAGGCACCAGATTTTTGGGATTAGAATGGATTCGGATGATGCATTTTCGATTACAATTATGGAATCGAAGAGGAACGGACAGTGCAAAATGCGCACCGGCTGCCATTGGCCTGAAGAGGATCGACTTTATATTGCTTTTTCCGATGCCGCACGGTGATCGGTCCAAACCTGCGTGTGTCAAAGTTACCGATTGTGCAAAATTTCCGCACGCTACTGTAGGTATACCTATGTATATATAATTCAACCTGCGTAAAAAAACGCTCAGCCAGCTTATGTAAGAAACCCTTTTTCACGCTGGTCAAAACTGGTGGCATGGGCATGAGTAATGTAGCGAAATAACGCTGATGCAAACATAGTAGGTTTCGTGACCAAAGTAAGACAAGACTGTAGACCGGACCTACAGTACACATATCAGCCGTGTTTCGAGCTGAAACCTTACTGCTTATTTCTTGTTGCTTCTCAGAATGCAGCGGCTTTGGCTGATCAGAAGAAATCGTTCGAAAACGAACGGGAGAAGGCCGATGATTGGTGGAAGAAACAGGTGAAGGAAGCGAAACATCAAGCGGAGGAGCATGAACGTCAAATGAGCACGACAATTAAACAGCTACAAGCGGAAAAGTCGGATCAGAATGTCAAAGTGACACAGTTGGAACGTGAGCTGAACAAGGCAAATGAGACAATCAAAAAGCTCCAGCGGGGATGTGGCGAGCATGGCGAAGAACTGGTGCACCTTGCCGAAAATGTGTCCGTTTCAAACAAATGAGGAAAACTATACAACACGTTCTTGTGTCTGGCAAAGGCGTGCACTCTTTTCTGGCTTTATCGGTACATTGGATTTTGGCTTGCGCATCTTGCAAAACTATGTACCTATGTATGTACGGGTGACCCAACATGTACGGGAACCTGTTTCGTGGGGTTTCATATAATGACCGCGGTTGGGGATCCTATCGGCTTTGCATTCGAAGACATACGTACGGGCGATCTACATATAGTTTTTGTGTTAATGTATGGTGTGCAAATGCATAAATCGAGTGCTTTGGCGAATGCGAGCTCAGCAAAGACTGACGAAGGACACGCTTGAACATTTTGTTCATGCGATCGTCCCATGCACGCACGTGTCAGCAGGCTGGTTACATGATTTGGCGCTGATCTTCTTCAAGGCCGCGCATGTATGGCTTACCATATACACTGGCACCTGAGGAGTCATATTTTTAACCCAAAAAATAGATTACCTATGCTTTCGAAAGTGCAACACCAAAAGTAATATTTCCCCGCGTAACCACGGCCGAGACCCTGTCTCACAAAAGGGCTGCCGTGTTGTTGGGTCACCCTGTAGAATATATGTATATGGTACACAGGGTTGGGCAAAAAAAAAATTTTTTTTTTTAAGAAATTTTTTTTTTTAAAAAAAGGTTTTTGAAAAAATTTTTTTTTAAAAAATTTTCGGGGGAACAAAATGTTCTAAAACGTCCAAAAATGGCCTTTTTGGGGGTTATTTTTTGTCATTTTTTCTCAAGGGTCGCAAAATTTTCTTCACAAAATCACCTTTGGGGCATGTATTTGGTACCTAAGATACCCCAAATGATGTTATTATACCTTCCCGTGATACATGGGACGCAGTATGCACGTGCCTACATGGTACTTCGATGTCATACCCCATCAGGTCGGTCATATACGACTGATTCAGCTACCCGACAAGTATTTCTGCAGCTTATATTCTCAATTCTGTGTGGTTTATGAATGAATCTTGCTTATTCGGCCACAAACTGTTGGTTGTGTCTGATACCACAGAGCAGCAATCATCGGTCCATATCAAGCACAGACTGTTGGATCGCACCTAAATGACGTAAACACCCTTGATAAGTGATGCAAACCAAGTCACGAAAGTGACTTGTCAATTAAAGTTGCATTTTTTGGCGATTTTGCGCGTTTTTTAGGCAAATTTGGTAAAATTTCCCCGTATCTCAGACTTTTTAAAAAAAAATTTTTTTTTTTTAAAAATTTTTTTAAAAAAAAAAACTTGTTTAAAAAAATTTTTTTTTCAACCCTGATGGTACATACCTATTATGTAGTGCTGAATCGGAGGCTCGTTCTGTCCTGTCGTGAATTAGTTCCGGTTCGGCGCAGTTTCTCTTCCATAGCATGATGGAGGAACCCTGAATCGGCACGGGCGTACCACCGCTATGCTTGAACACGTGTAACTTTTACCATGGTCCATATCAAGCTTATTGATCGGATATGAGAGGATCGCTGTGGCATGGATGTGATGGGCCTATACAGTAGCTAGGCAGATCAATGTGATCGGACTACTTAGATCCCTCGGATCCGATCACCAAGTTTGGTGTCGACCCATATTTCTGTTGCAAATTGACTGACGCGGTTTTGGTAGTCACACAAGCGCCATAGGTCTGTATATGTTTGCTTTCTTCATTTAAATTTCAAGTTCAACTATGGCTTTTTTGCGGGGATTTTTGCTGTTTTTCCGACTGCCTCATGTGCAGTTCCGAAAAACCTTACATACTTTATTGCATGTGCAGATATGTATGTATTTTATATCACTGTTATTGTGGTTGCTTGAATACGCGAACAAAATGAATTAACCGTTTTGCTTTTGTAGCACCCTGGATTTGATCAATAAAAATATCTAAAAAATGTGAAGTTCGGCTTTATCACATTTTCGCTTTCTTCAATTCGAACTTGGCGATTGCCTCTCTGTGCACTTCATCAGGTCCGTCGGCCAGGCGAATAGCGCGCGCCCAGACGTAGAACATCGCCAGTGGCGTGTCACCTGACACACCTGCGGCCCCGTGCACCTGCATTTTTGGGTTATACATATATTTGTGCAGTTAAGCTGGAGTTATGCTTGTCCATTTTATTGGGCTTGTAGACGATGAGGACAAGTTTTTGTTTGAATCATATTTTGTGACAGCGCTGGATTTATTTATTTTTTATTTATTTGAGTTTTTGCACCTCCAGTGCCAGGTGAATGCAAACGCCCGCAGGCAATGTAGCAAATCCTGTTAGAAAAACATGAAAATCTAACGTGAATTGAAATCACAGGTTCACGATGTACATGTATAAATAAGCAAAGTACAGTCGTATTGTCCAGTAAATACTGAATTGTTACAGAAATTGCATACGTAACATTTCGGAACATGATCGTGCAGATCAACCAGATCACTAATTTCGACCAGCGTAAAAGTTGTTCATTTGGTGCAGGGGAACATTAGTCGAAATTAGTGCGCCAGCTCCGTCACAAAATATGATTATAACAAAAATTTGTCCTCGTTGTCTACAAGCCCAAAATGGACAAGTAGTACTATAACTGCACCTTTAAGCTTCGTAACAGTGGCAAGACAGGGTCCAGGGGGTTTCGGCCACTGATATGGCTAAAGGTGTATGGTACAAATACAGTACAGTACGGTATGTAGGTCACGTGATATGTGAACTACAATGAACTGCGTTGTTTTGTTCCAATTCGGGTTATCGCAGCCATACTGTTCCATTGCGACTTTGATCTCGCTTTGGGTTCAGAATCATTTGCACTTTGCCGGTATGCAGACAGGGTCGTGTGTGATCGAGGGTCCTCATGATTATTTGATGTACTGTATGTATAGCAAGACGGTACTTCAATGGTATGTATAGTATAAGTCGACCACCGTGAACGTTGCACCCAACCAACAACTTTCACACAAGATGCCCACATCAAGAAAATCATAAAGTGATCTGGCCGGCGGCGACAAGATCCTGTTCTTGATGCCGCCGCAACGAATAGATATCATTTCATCTCAACC
>JASAMV010008390.1:0-108926 GCA_030248065.1 Rhynchonema sp. JSB1_4
TAGTTGTTTAATTCAAACCAATAGTTTTATTTTTTATGAAATGTAGACCGAAAAAGTCAAGCATGGCTTTGTGCAGAAAGATCGGTCCAAACAAGGGTAATTGTTCTTTCGGTGCGAAACATTTTTCTGGATAGGCGACGTTAGAACTACAGGGTTGTCAATAATCCAACATCGATTTCGTATATGCAGCTGTGCGTGTGTGTGTTCGTGTTGGGTGTGCTGTTGCCTGATGTATCAAGGTCACGGTCATTTTGGGGTTTTATTTACGTTATGCATATGTATTTGTTCAAACAAATTAATATAAAGCGCTTTATTCTTAAAAATACTGGCTGATGAAAAGTCATCAGATGACATAAATTTCTTGAGCAACCACAGTAAACGACATGTCTGCGCGAAATTCGAGTAACCTATAACTCAACCAATCAGCGAAACGCGCACGTCGTGTATGTGCACGGTCAAAAGCAAGCTGTATGTGTATAATTGCAGGTAGAAATTCAGTGTTTTGTCAACCATATTTCAAACTGCAGCCCGAATTTGCAATTTACAAATTTGTATAATCTAAAGAAAAAACACAAGATAGCCATCATGCCCTTGATAAATCAGACAGTAGCGCACCCAACGCGAACACACACGCACAGCTGCATATACGAAATCAATGTTGGATTATTGACAACCCTGCAGTTGAAACGTCGCCTATCCAGAAAAATGTTTCGCACCGAAAGAACAATTACCCTTGTTTGGACCGATCTTTCTGCGCAAAGCCATGCTTGACTTTTTCGGTCTACATTTCATAAAAAATAAAACTATTGGTTTGAATTAAACAACTAGAGTTTAGATACAGCTTTGTGCTCCAATTTAGTTAACAAAAAATGTGCAGTTTGCCCCCAAGACCCAAGCTGTTCCATCAAAAAATGCTCACAATGCTCACAAGGCGCAACCTTGCTCAATATCACACCTTTCCTAACGGATCGTTATGCGCCTCGCACACATGTTTGATCACACCGGTTTCCAACGCGAACTGTTCCTGACAAGTGTCACATCGGTATGGCAGCACCTTTAAATGGTGTCGATTGAAATGCGCGCGCAGAAAGTCCATGCGAGTGGCTAATCTGCAGTGTGAATAGTCATGGTCATTCGAAAGTGTAGAAAACGTAGCGGTTATGGCCGGGTGATAAAATAAACCAACACAAGGATTTTCATTAAAAATAGCAAGTTTATCTCGCACCTTTTCAGATGCAATGCAACAAAAACCCAGCTCAACCAACCTAAATTTGGCGAGAAACTTCAAATCGGCTGCCGGCGTGCACAACGGACAGATTTCGTTCGATAGACGAGTCCATTCATCCATTGTCACGTTATCGTACAAAGAATCTGTGGGCATTGGAACTGCCAGATTGGTGGGATCATATAATTGGCGATTGGCTTGATCGGGTGTCGAGCAGGTCGACATCTGGTCTTTCGTGCAGCTCGTATTCCCAGCTGATGATCGGGGTCGGGGAGGACTGGCAGCGGGCGGCACTGGGCCAGACGACATTGTTGTAGCCGCGATCAAAGCAAGGTAATCGAATCCATAATTGAACTGAAATTAATGAATTACGATGTGCACTAAATTACTGGTTACCAGTGAAGTTGTGTGGGGGTATGGGGGTAATACATTAATAATAAATAATTAATAACGAGGTTTCCGGCCCGACTTTCGGCAGAGGTCGCAATCGGGCCGGGTTTGGCCGGCCCGAGCCCCCAAATCTCCGGCCCGGCGAGGCCTGGCCCGAATTTTTGGCTCAGCTTTTAACCCAATTTTTGTCATAATTTTGCGATTTTTTGAACCTATTTCTTTGGTTGAAAATTCACTGTGTTCCATGAAAAAGTCGTCAGATAGACAACACTATAACTTACTTGCCGAATCCCTCAGAAATTTTAGTATTTTTGACAAAAAAATCCCTACTTTTTCAGTAAAGTCATTTAAAGGGGAAATTGCACATTCCTAATCGCCTTTCAAACTCTACAAGTGTTTAGACAGTTGTGTGGGCATCATGAAAGCCAATTACTTGGTACAAACTCTCAAACATGTACCCAGGAGAAGCAGTTCAAAGGGAACAATCGGGAAGAAAATTCGGCGCGGACCGGCCGAATTTCCACCTGCGCATTCAGGCAAATTGCCTGATCAAAAAGCTGTCAAGGCGACAGAATGTTTCGCACGATTCTTGAAACTCACTAACTATAGAATTTCGCTTTTCTTTATATTTCGAATTTCGACGAATTGTTCCAGCGTGACAAGCAGAGCATGAAACATTTAGCAGACACGCTGGAACAATTCGTTGAAATTCGAAATATAAAGAAAAGCGAAATTCTATAGTTAGTGAGTTTCAAAAAACATGCGAAACATTCTGTCGCCTTGAGAGCTTTTTGATCAGGCAATTTGCCTGAATGCGCAGGTAGAAATTCGGCCGGTCCGCGCCGAATTTTGTTCCCAGTGGCTTGTCTTAAACGGAATCTCCCGGGTACATGTTTGAGAGTTTGTATTGGTCGCACAATGGCTATATAAGAATTCATCAAAATCAATCCTGATTTTCACGTTCAGTCACTCTTAACTACTGTGCTATTTGTGATTCTCACAAAACATTTTCAGCTGAAAATTATGTAGCAGATCAACCACGTTGCCGCAGGTCTGAAACATTCTCTTTACTACGTGTTTTGCGTGTGATCGCGCAACGCAACGTCATTGCCCCGTCACTAGCCTGCTTTGCGATTCAGGAAAAAAATTTGACCAATTCTTATAAAGTCATTGTGCGACCAATACCAAATTATTTGACTTTTGTGATGCCCACATTGCTGTCTAAACACTTGTAAAACCTGAAAGGCGATTAGGAATGTGCAATTTCCCCTTTAAGAAGCTTCGGGCCGGGGACGGGGTGCCCGGCCCCGGCCCGATTGCGACCTCTGCTTTCGGAATGTCGGGCCGGGCCGCGGTGGCCGTAGGGATCGGCGTCGGTCATGTGGACCGACAGACACCGACGCTTTTTTGGAAAGTACCGGACACCGACGAAAAACATGCCGACACCGGCACCGACAGTTCAAATTTTTTCAGACATTGACTTCGGCTGTTTTTTTTCGTCGAAAACTTGCAATTTTAGCGCAAAATTCGTACCTTAGAAGCATTATTGTGCTTTGGAGCGTTATTATAGAGCTCAGAATGATTTCACACAAGGAAATTGCGCATGTCTGAAATTTTCTTGCCTATTTTCCTTGGATAGTAACTCAAAATAACAAAAATTTTCTTGACATGACAGTGGTTTTGGTTGGTGCACGTGTGCTGGTACTTGTATTTTGGGGGCTTGGACAATGAGTATAAAGTATGACGATGAAGCTGCCAAAATCGCTCTTGGGCGTGTTTATCGCAGTTGTCCCGAAATTTCGAGCTAATCTGCTAAAGCTGTTTGGCCATGTATTTGTTGTCATTTACAAACGAAACAATTTTAATTTCGGCCTTTTCAAGCGTCATGACGCCATTTCCTAGAGCATGTTACTCATTTATTGAAATTTCGTGTTCCTCGTTCGTTTGTTCCCTCGCTAATATATTTCATTGCACTCAGTGGTGTCGTTGGGAAATCAAAAAGTCAGGATACCGGATACCCAAAATCCAAAATTTTCGGATACCGGATACCCAAAATGAAAAATCTCGGATACCAGGGGGGGTTGCTCCCTAAAATAAAAAATCTCGGATACCCAGGGGTGGGTTGTTCAAAAAAAGTCAATTTTTTAGAGGAAAATCGAGCAAAATCGGTGTTGAAAGCGCAGAAAATGGTCGTTTTGAGGGTCATGCTTGCGCCAGCAAGCGATTTTGAGCATTTTGGAGGTAAAAATAGACGAATTTTACGGTTTTCGGAAAAATTTTAGGGCAGGATACCCTGGACAAAAAGTCACAGGATACCGGATATCCCTGGGTGAGAAAATCAAGATACCGGATACCGGATACTAGGGGGGGTAACCCCCCTTCCCACCCCCCAACGACACCACTGATTGCACTAAATAACGGCTCGCTTGCAAAGATAAGGTGGTTGAATGCAGTGTAGTGGCAGGCCCATGTGTAGTGGGAGGTAAGCATGATGCGGGGTTGGGACCGGAAGCGTGAGAGGTATGATTTTGGTCACCCAAAAAGGCGAAAAAACACCGTTTTTGTGATACAATTTTGGCCAAAATATGAGGTAAAAATAGTACTTTTTCCAAATTCTAGCCGAAAATCGCCTAAAAATAGGTAGTGTGGGTTTGCGCGCGGAGCGCGCGATTTTTGGGAAAATAAGGTCGAAAAACACCCATTTTTGTCTTAAAAAGGTATAAAATTGCTTGTGAGAGGTATGATTTGGAGTTGTGAGAGGTAAGTACTCAACCCCCCCCAACCCCCCTCGGCAGTGTAGTTCCTGGTCCGGAGGGGGAACAGGCGGTACCCCCTTTTTTCGGAGGGGGAACAGACGTACCCACCTGGGGGGAAGGGGGGAGGGACCCGGAAGGGGGGGAGGACCCAAATTTGGAGAAAAGTCATTTTTTGAGGTCGAAAATTTGGCTCATTTTTGCCCCTTTTAGGAAAAAAATCTCAATAAAAAAGGTATTTTGGCGATTTTTGACGACATTGACCTAAAAATCACTCATTTTATGCCTAAAAATGCCTATTTTAGGCCAAAATTTGCCTATTTTAGGTAAAAATTGGGGGAGCAGACGTACCCGGAGGGGGAACAGTGGGGCAGGCGTATCATCGAGGGGGAACAGACGTACCCGAGGGGGGGACCCCCCTCCCCCCAGGAACTACACTGCCCCTCGGGTTTTGTAGTTACTTGGTTGAAAATTCATTGTTTTCAATACTGATCACCTACTTGCCGAGTCCGTCAGAAATTTTTAGTATTTTTGACAAAAAAATCCCTACTTTTTCAGTAAAATAAGTCACTTCAGAAGCTTCCAGGGGGGTGGTTCCCCAGGGGGGTTGTTAAAAAAAGGTCAATTTTTTAGAGGAAAATTGAGTAAAATTGGTGTTGGAAGCGCAAAAAAATTTGTCATTTTTGGGGTTATGCTTGCGCCAGCAAGCGATTTTGCGCATTTTAGAGGCAAAAATGGGCGATTTTTACGGTTTTCGGAAAAATTTTAGGGTAGGATACTCCTGGACAAAAAGTCAGGATACCGGATACCCCTGGGTGAAAAAATCAAGATACCGATACCGGATACTAGGGGGTAACCCCCCCTTCCCCCCCCCCCCCCAACGACACCCCTGCGGGGGGGGCGGGTAGGGTACCATTGGGGGACCCCCCCCCCCAGCCACAGCACTGTTCCGGGGGGGCCGTACGTATTTTATTTAGGTTTTTACGGTATTACCGTAAAAACCTAAATACCGTAAAACCTAAAATACAACTTGTATTTTTTCTAATTTATTTTCTGGGCTGTATTTTTTCGCTGCCCAAAATCTCAAAAAATGTTCCCAAAAATGCCCCTCAAATGGAGTTCTGTCAGGGTGTTACTGGCCATTATTGAGTGTTTTTAGGTGCAGATCTTCCATAAAAGGCTTTACGTCATCATATACTCAACCACCAGTGTAGTGGCAGGCCCATGTGTGGGAGGGGAGGTAAGTATGATGCGGGGTTGGGACCGGAAGCGTGAGAGGTATGATTTTGGTCACCCAAAAAGGCGAAAAAACACCGTTTTTGTGATACAATTTTGGCCAAAAATTGAGGTAAAAATAGTACTTTTTCAAAATTTTCGCCGAAAATCGCCTAAAAATAGGTATTATGGGTGGGTTTGCGCGCGGAGCGCGCGATTTTTGGGAAAATAAGGTCGAAAAACACCGATTTTTGCCTTAAAAAGGTATAAAATTGCTTGTGAGAGGTATGATTTGGAGTTGTGAGAGGTAAGTACTCAACCCCCCCCCCAACCCCCCTCGGGTTTTGTGGTAGGTAAGTACTGAGAGGGGGGGTAACCCCCCCAACCCCCCCCCAGCCACTACTATGTCAACCACAAACGTTGTACATAAGGTGTCTTATACAAGAACTTGACTTTACGGCCCCCAAGCGGGGAATTCCAAGTTGGGGGGCTGTATTTTTGGGGGGGGCTCTATTTTTTCACTGACCCCGTTTAGGGGGGCTGTATTTTTGGGGGGCTCTATTTTAGGAAATACGGTACAAGGGGGGGGCTCTATTAATTCCCTCAATGACCCCATTTTCAAAAAATTATTTTCGTTTCTCAGCGAGAGCGTTCCAAATCCGGTGTTATTTTCGATCGATATTCCGAGGGGGGCTCTATTCCGGGGGGGCTCTATTTAGGTTTTACGGTATTTTGGTTTTTGAATATTGAATCTCTGGCACTGTGTTTTGCTCAGTCCATTCGCCGGGCTCAATTTCGAGCCCGGTGTTTTCGACGATGGACGATAACGCGATGGAAGACTAATTACTATTGTAATCAGTTCATACTGCAGAGGCCCTGGAGGGAAGACTCATTATGGATTTGAAGACAAAGCGGATTAAACGGAATCCTCGTATTGAGCCTTCCCCAGGGCCGTTTCCCAGGAAGGCTCATTATGTATTGGTCGCACAATGACCATATGAGAATCCATCCAAAATTTTTCCTGAATTGACAAGCCAGAAAATTCAAATTAACATTGCGCGCCAACGTGTAATCCCACATAAAGTATGCAGTAAGCGAAATGTTTCAGCGATTAAAAACGTGGTTGACTGGCTGGTTTACTTTCAAATGAAAATGTTTTGTAAGAAATACAAATAGCGCAGTGGTTAAGCGTGGCTCATCTTTAGAATCCTGAAGATCAAGGTGGTTTTGGATGGATTCTCATATGGTCATTGTGCGACCAATACATATGTTGTATATATGCTCCGCGTGTATTCAGCCTAACCCTAAGCTGCCTGCTGGTATGGCTCATGAACACGGTTATCCGATGTGGCTTTGAAGTGGACCTTTGGGTTGAGTGGACCGAAGTCCAAGGATATGATTTATGATCGCTGTTGAACAGGTATGACTTCTTTTGTTGACTTCCTTTTGTTGCTGATTGGCATATTTTTTCCGAAAACGGTTTTTTTCCAAATATTTTTCCAAAGGACGTAATTTATATATAACAATTTTTAAAATATAACAAAATATAACAATTTTTAGTGCAAAATTTGTTCGAAGTGAGGAGAGTGTTCTTGAAGGGTGTTGAAGTCAGTCGGAAACACTTGGTTTACACGCTTTTAGGCCCATTTTGGACCGATTCATTTTCGTGCTCGTGCCAATTTTTCATGACAATTTTCATGAGCATGACAATTTTTTTGGCAAAATTGGAATAAAGTACAGATATTTTTCCGATCAAAAACCGAAAAGGTAGCCATGGAAAAATAAATGGAAAAGTATTCGGGTCTCGAAAAAAACGGTTTTTTGGGTTTTTTCGAAAAAAAAAACCGGTTTTGTTTCGCCTGCCATGTATAGACATGACGAAATGTATCGCTATGAAGAACGCATCGCTATAGCGAATATCGTCAAAACGAATAATGATTGTATACAATTCCGCATTTGTTCCTCCTCATTGTGAGTCGAATCGGACTGGTTACGCACGGTAACTAGTTCAAGCGCTCCGTAACCTCAAGAGTGACCTGTGCATGTGGCATCCATAGGGCATACAGATATTGGTCGCACAATGACTATATAAGAATTGGTCAAATTTTTTTCCTGAATCGTGAAGAGGGAAAGTGACGGGGCAATGACGTTGCGTTGCGTGAGCGCACACAAAGTATGTAGTAAAGAGAATGTTTCAGACCTGCGGCAACGTGGTTGATCTGCTAGATTATTTTTAGCTGTAAATGTTTTGTCAAAAATACAAGTAGCATAGTGGTTAAGGTTGAACCTGAAGATCAGGGTAGATGAATTCTGATTTAGTCATTCTGCGACCAATACAGCAGGTAAGTTCATATAAATAAGATTGGAACACAACAACGCCAGATTCAGCTGTTTTCGAATGGGGGCTCCTGCTGGTGTAGCACCACCATGTTTTCGATTCCAGTCTTTCTCATACGCATGAGAAATGCACAATTTGAAACACGGAATGGCAAGAGGGAAACAGAAACGATAAAATGAGTTGATGAGAGGGCATGACAACAACAGCGAGCAATGGAATGCCGCCATCCGAAGCGCGCAGCATCCCGTAAAAGAGCAGGTTTAGGTTTAGGTATCTGTGCTCGCCCTTTCCGCTGAAGTGAAAACAGTTTGGTCTCGGTCTACAGTCTGGTCTGAATTGCAGGCACAGCGTCCACAGTGAAATAAATCCTTCATATGTATACCGCGTCCAAAAAGCCGCCCACAATCGTTCATTCATTGGTTCATTAATCCAAAAGACGCAAGGCTGTCACAGGCAATGGCTTTGATTTCGGAATTGAACAATTGTTCGGGGGAGCACAGGAACTGACGGAACTCGCATGATCCCAAGTGATGGTTGGAAAGCCTAAAGCTGATTTTAGGGGACCATTTATGCGTCGGGCACGGAACACCGGAACCTGAACCAAAAATGACAAAAAAAGAAAAAAGCGCCAATTCAAAAGTTGAACAGATTTATCGGCCCGTCGCTCGGCCCTGCCCGATTTGAAAGTCCAAAATCGCGGCCCGGCCAGGGTAGTACTTGGCGCTCGGGGGGGGGGGGGGTGGGGACAGTGTGGTGGCAGGCCGATCGACCCAAGATACCCTAGGGGGGAAGGTCTAAAATGACCATTTTTGGGTGTTTACGCGATTTTTGGGGGTCCCGACGTCGAAAGACACCTATTTTTGCCTTTGAAAACCATAAATCTACTTAGTACTTACCTACTCGAGATACCCTTTGGGGTCGGCTCGAGATAGATACCCTTCCCCCCCATCCCCACCCCTAAGGGTTGACTCGAGATAGATACCCCTTAGAGGGGGAATCCCCCCATCCCCCCCAGCCACCAGTGTACCGTAAAAACCTAAATAGAAGGGGGGCTCTATTAACTCACTGACCCCATTTTGGGGGGGCTCTATTACGGGGGGGCCTCTATTAATTCACTGACCCGAACCTGAAAAATTGTTCCCAGAAATACCCCCCCAAAAACCCCTAAAAAGAGGTTTGAAAGGATGTTTTTTCGCTTGTAATCGCGTTTATTCGTGTCTATTCGTCAATAAGAGGCGTATTATGTGCTCTGAACGAACAACAAACGTGCATAAATGTACCTGTGCACCACTATCAAGCCTTAATACACTACTGTATAGGGGATGTTACTTAGGGGGGGGCTCTATTCCGGGGAGGGCTCTATTAATTCACTGACCCCTTTTTGGGGGGGCTGTATTACGGGGGGGCTCTATTCCGGGGGGGGGCTGTATTTAGGTTTTTACGGTAGTTCCTGGGGGGAAGGGGGGGGTCCCCCCTCGGGTACGTCTGTTCCCCCTCCATGGTACGCCTGCCCCACTGTTCCCCCTCCGGGTACGTCTGCTCCCCCAATTTTTACCTAAAATAGGCAAATTTTGGAGTAAAATAGGCATTTTTAGGCATAAAATGAGTGATTTTTAGGTCATTGTCGTCAAAAATCGCCAAAATACCTTTTTTAATGAGATTTTTTTCCTAAAAGGGGCAAAAATGAGCCAAATTTTCGGCCTCAAAAAAAATTTTCCCCTTAGGGGGAATCAGTGGTGTAGCTACCCAGGCGGGGCGGCAACCTACTGTACCACCCAAAATGCGGGGCGGCAACCTACCTACTGTACCAGCCGAGCTAGGGGGGGGTCGTACCACTTGGGGGGTCATCTGGAAACCGAAATTTTTTATGTCTAAATACTGAAGAAAATGTGGCCTAAAACACTAATTTCGCGCGCAGCGCGCGATTTTTCTCCTATTTGCAGACAAATATGCTAATTTTATGCAATTTTAAGCCAAAAATGAATGTTTTGGGTGAAAAGTTAGGTGGGGCGGCAACCTACCTACTGTACCAGGGGAGGGGCGGCAACCTACCTACTGTACCAGGCGAGGGGCGGCAACCTACCTACTGTACCTAGGGGGGGGGGGGCCCCCCCCCCCCCCCCCCCCCCCCCCCCCCCCCCAGCTACACCACTGGGGGGAATCCCCCCCAGCCACTACACTGCCCCCAGCCCCAGTGTAGTTCCTGGGGTGGGGGAAGGGGGGGGTCCCCCCCTCGGGTACGTCTGTTCCCCCTCCGAGGTACGCCTGCCCCACTGTTCCCCCTCCGGGTACGTCTGCTCCCCCAATTTTTTCCTAAAATGGGCAAATTTAGGCCTAAAATAGGCATTTTTAGGCCAAAAATAGGTAAACTTTAAGTGAAACCTCCAAAAAAACGCCAAAATACCCTTTTTATAGGGGATTTGTCGCAAAAGAAGGCAAAAATAGTCCAATTTTTCGACCTCAAAAAATGACTTTTTTCCGTCCCCCCCCCCCCCAAACTGGGACTTCCCCCCCCTTCCCCCCCCAGGTAGGTACGTCTGTTCTCTGTTCCCCCTCCGAAAATAGTGGAGGGTACGTCTGTTCCCCCTCCGGACCAGGCACTACACTGCCAGCCACTACAGTGGATTGGGGTCCCCCAAATTCATCTACCGTAAAAACCTAAATACAGCCCCCCGGAATAGAGCCCCCCCCCCGTAATACAGCCCCCCCAAAAAGGGGTCCGTGAATTAATAGAGCCCCCCTCCCCCCGGAATAAACCCCCCCCCCAAAGTAACATCCCCTTATACACTAGTGTATTAAGGCTTGATAGTGCTGCACAGGTACATTCATGCACGTTTGTTGTTCGTTCAGAGCACATAATACGCCTCTTATTGACGAATAGACACGAATAAATGCAATTACAAGCGAAAAAACATCCTTTCAAACCCCTTTTTGGGGTTTTTAGGGGTATTTCTGGGAACAATTTTTTCCGGTTTGGGTCTGTGAATTAATATATGCCCCCCCCGTAATAGAGCCCCCCCAAAATGGGGTCAGTGAGTTAATAGAGCCCCCCCCTTCTATTTAGGTTTTTACGGTATCTATCGTCAACACTTATGGGCAAATTTATCTATCCCCAACAAAATCTGGGAACAATCTACTACTATCGTCGAAAAGGCCCATAACCACATCATCCAATTTCAATTTAAAATCGTGACTTTCTACGGTAAATTAGCCAACATTTCTTGCGATTTAGCACATTTGGACCGACCTACATGGTTTTCACAAACATAAAAACTGTAATTTTTGCAACAAAAAATTTTTCTTCAACTTATGATCAGAAAAAAGTCGGGCCTCGGGCCGAAAAAAATCTGGCCGATTCCCACCTCTGCTTGCGTGTACAGCAGAATACAGTACCGCTTGAGAAATTAGCTGTTAGGGGGGCGTCCCCCGCCCCCCCCCCCCCCCCGCCCCCCCCCCCCCCCCCCCCCCCCCCCGGGGGGGGGTCCATCCCCCAGCTAGGATTGGGGGGCCCCCTCCTCCCAAGATGTTGAGACACCTTCCCTATCCCCAGGGGTGGTGAGTACCCTCCCACCCCCCCCCCCCCCTAATAATGACGTAAAGCTTTTATGGAAGATCAGCATAAAAAGACTCAATAATGACAGTACCCTAAGAACTCATTTTAGGGGTATTTTTGGAACATTTTTTGAGATTTTGGGCAGCGAAAAAATCAGCCCCAAAAAATCAGCCCTAAAAGGGGTCAGTGAAAAAATCAGCCCCTTGTATTTAGGTTTTACGGTATTGTAGGATCGGAAATAGCCGGGGTTCTATTTTTTATGGGGTCATTTTGTGGGGTTAATTGGGTGGGGCAATGGGCCTGGGGGTTTATTTTTCATTTGTCTCCCCGCCCCGACGAAAAAAATCACTTTTCTTTTAATAATGCCCATAAAAATGGCCTCTTTATGGTATTTTCTTTTTCTACCTTTAACAGCGTTAATTATGCTTAAAAAGCGGTACTGTATTTGCTGTACACGCAAGCAGAGGTGGGAATGGAGATTTTTTTCGGCCCGAGGCCGACTTTTTTCTGATATAAGTTGAAGAAAAATTTTTTGTTGCAAAAATTACAGTTTTTATGTTTGTGAAAACCATGTAGGTCGGTCCAAATGTGCTAAATCGCAAGAAATGTTGGCTAATTTACCGTAGAAAGTCACGATTTTAAATTGAAATTGGATGATGTGGTTATGGGCCTTTTCGACGATAGTAGTAGATTGTTCAGATTTTGTTGGGGATAGATAAATTTGCCATAAGTGTTGACGATAGTACGTAAAAACCTAAATAGAAGGGGGCTCTATTAACTCACTGACCCCATTTTGGGGGGCTCTATTACGGGGGGGCTCTATTAATTCACTACCCAAACCGGAAAAAATTGTTCCCAGAAATACCCCTAAAAACCCCAAAAAGGGGTTTGAAAGGATGTTTTTTCGCTTGTAATTGCATTTATTCGTGTCTATTCGTCAATAAGAGGCGTATTATGTCTCTGAACGAACAACAAACGTGCATGAATGTACCTGTGACATATCAAGCCTTAATACACTAGTGTATAAGGGGATGTTACTTTGGGGGGGGGGTTTATTCCGGGGGGAGGGGGGCTTATTAATTCACTGACCCCTTTTTGGGGGGCTGTATTACGGGGGGGCTCTATTCGGGGGGCTGTATTTAGGTTTTTACGGTAGATGAATTTGGGGGACCCCAATCCACTGTAGTGGCTGGCAGTGTAGTTCCTGGTCCGGAGGGGGAACAGACGTACCCTCCACTATTTTCGGAGGGGGAACAGAGAACAGACGTACCTACCTGGGGGGGGAGGGGGGGAAGTCCCAGTTTGGGGGGGGGGGGGGACGGAAAAAAGTCATTTTTTGAGGTCGAAAAATTGGACTATTTTTGCCTTCTTTTGCGACAAATCCCCTATAAAAAGGGTATTTTGGCGTTTTTTTGGAGGTTTCACTTAAAGTTTACCTATTTTTGGCCTAAAAATGCCTATTTTAGGCCTAAATTTGCCCATTTTAGGAAAAAATTGGGGGAGCAGACGTACCCGGAGGGGGAACAGTGGGGCAGGCGTCCTCGGAGGGGGACAGACGTACCCGAGGGGGGCCCCCCCTTCCCCCACCCCAGGAACTACACTGGGGCTGGGGGCAGTGTAGTGGCTGGGGGGATTCCCCCAGTGGTGTCGCGGGGGGGGTGGGGGGGAACCCCCTCCGTACAGTAGGTAGGTTGCCGCCCCTCGCCTGGTACAGTAGGTAGGTTGCCGCCCCTCCCCTGGTACAGTAGGTAGGTTGCCGCCCCACCTAACTTTTCACCCAAAACATTCATTTTTGGCTTAAAATTGCATAAAATTAGCATATTTGTCTGCAAATAGGAGAAAAATCGCGCGCTGCGCGCGAAATTAGTGTTTTAGGCCACATTTTCTTCAGTATTTAGACATAAAAAATTTCGGTTTCCAGATGACCCCCCCCCCCAAGTGGTACGACCCCCCCCCTAGCTCGGCTGGTACAGTAGGTAGGTTGCCGCCCCGCATTTTGGGTGGTACAGTAGGTTGCCGCCCCGCCTGGGTAGCTACACCACTGATTCCCCCTAAGGGGAAAATTTTTTTTGAGGCCGAAAATTTGGCTCATTTTTGCCCCTTTTAGGAAAAAAATCTCATTAAAAAAGGTATTTTGGCGATTTTTGACGACAATGACCTAAAAATCACTCATTTTATGCCTAAAAATGCCTATTTTACTCCAAAATTTGCCTATTTTAGGTAAAAATTGGGGGAGCAGCGTACCCGGAGGGGGAACACCAGTGGGGCAGGCGTACCATGGAGGGGGAACAGACGCAGCCCCGAGGGGGGACCCCCCCCTTCCCCCCAGGAAAAACTACCGTAAAAACCTAAATACAGCCCCCCCGGAATAGAGCCCCCCCCCTAATACAGCCCCCCCAAAAAGGGGTCAGTGAATTAATAGAGCCCTCCCCGAATAGAGCCCCCCCCATAACCCCTCAGACCCACCCCCAAGTAACCTCCCCTATACAGTGGTGTATTAAGGCTTGATAGTGCTGCACAGGTACATTTATGCACGTTTGTTGTTCGTTCAGAGCACATAATACGCCTCTTATTGACGAATAGACACGAATAAATGCAATTACAAGCGAAAAAACATCCTTTCAAACCCCTTTTTGGGGTTTTTAGGGGTATTTCTGGGAACAATTTTTTCCGGTTTGGGTCAGTGAATTAATAGAAGCCCCCCCGTAATAGAGCCCCCCAAAATGGGGTCAGTGAGTTAATAGAGCCCCCCCTTCTATTTAGGTTTTTACGGTATCTATCGTCAACACTTATGGGCAAATTTATCTATCCCCAACAAAATCTGGGAACAATCTACTACTATCGTCGAAAAGGCCCATAACCACATCATCCAATTTCAATTTAAAATCGTGACTTTCTACGGTAAATTAGCCAACATTTCTTGCGATTTAGCACATTTGGACCGACCTACATGGTTTTCACAAACATAAAAACTGTAATTTTTGCAACAAAAAATTTTTCTTCAACTTATGATCAGAAAAAAGTCGGGCCTCGGGCCGAAAAAAATCTGGCCGATTCCCACCTCTGCTTGCGTGTACAGCAGAATACAGTACCGCTTTTTAAGCATAATTAACGCTGTTAAAGGTAGAAAAAGAAAATACCATAAAGAGGCCATTTTTATGGGCATTATTAAAAGAAAAGTGATTTTTTTCGTCGGGGCGGGGAGACAAATGAAAAATAGAACCCCCCAGGCCCATTGGCCCCCCACCCCACAAATTGAACCCCACAAAATGACCCCAGTGAAAAAATAGAACCCCGGGTTCTATTTCCGATTCCTACAATACCGTAAAACCTAAAATACAAGGGGGCTGTATTTTTTCACTGACCCCTTTTAGGGGGGCTGTATTTTTTGGGGGGCTGTATTTTTTCGCTGCCCAAAATCTCAAAAAATGTTCCAAAAATACCCCTAAAATGGAGTTCTGTCAGGGCGTTACTGGTCATTATTGAGTCTTTTTAGGTGCTGATCTTCCATAAAAGGCTTTACGTCAGTGTAGTGGCTAAGGGGGGGGGGGGGGGGTGGGGGGATTCCCCCTAAGGAGTTACCTTGCAACCACCCCTTGGGGGGATGAGGGGAAGGGTAGGTACCTTGCAACAGTGCTGTGGCTGGAGCGAGGGGGGTCCCCAACGGACCCCAAAAAACAAAACAAAAAACAAAAAAAAAAAAAAACCAACCCCCACCCAACAAAAAAAAAAAAAAAAAAAACAAAAAAAAAAAACCAAACCCACCCACACCCCACCCCCCCCCCCAACCACCCCCCCCCCAATGGTACCCTACCCGCCCCGCCCTGGTACACTACCCCCTACCCGCCCCGCCCTGGTACCCTACCCCCTACCCGCCCCGCTCTGGTACCCTACCGCCCCGATTTTTGCCCTCAAAATGCCCATTTTTCGGTCAAAAATGACCAAATTTCGGCCGAAAACCCTTAAAAGTGCAAAAAATCGCGCGCTACGCGCGATACACACATACATGCACTTCATACCATATAAAAATAGGCACCCAAAAAAACTTGTATTGTACCCTACCCGCCCCGAAAAATCTTCCCCCCTCCCCCCAAACCGGATTCCCCCCCCCCCCAAGATCCCAGGTACACTACCCCCCTCCCCGCCCCGGATTTTTCCACCTATGTACACTACCCGCCCCGCCAAAGTAGCCACAGCACTGCCTTGCAGATGCAACCACCCCGGAGGGTACCTTGCAACCACCAATTTATGGTTTTTGTAGGCAGAAATAGGTGTTTTTCGACCTCAAAACCCCAAAAATCGCGCGCTCCGCGCGCAAACCTCCATATAATAGTTATTTTAGGCAAATTTTCGGCCAAAATGCAAAAAAGTACCAATTTTTCGGCCAAATTTGCAGTATAATGCATGCAAAAAAAACACCCTTTTTTCGGACCTCAGGGGTACCTTGCAACCTTCCGGAGGCTGGGTAGGGGGGTACCTTGCAACCATCTGGATCCATCCTCCCCCCAAGGGTACCTTGCAACCATTTGCCTGTCACTACACTGCTTTACGTCATCATATACTCAACCACAAACGTTGTACACAAGGTGTCTTATACAAGAACTTGACTTTACGACCCCCAAGCAGGGAATTCCAAGTTGTAGGGGCTGTATTTTTGGGGGGCTCTATTTTTTCACTGACCCCTTTTAGGGGGGCTGTGTTTTTGGGGGCTCTGGGAATACGGTACGGTAATCTCTGAGTTCTGAGATGTATTGATCGTTTGTGGAGTTTATTGATGAAACTGAGATTGCCTGCATTCTTTATTGTTTTTGTTTCAGCGCTGCTTGAAGTTGTATATTTGAACTTGATATACTTGGAAAACTGCGCTGCTGATGTCATTCAAAACTCCGCGACCCGTACCGAAGTTTTACAGCGTCACCAAGGAAAAGAATTTCTCGACCAAACAGGTTCGTCATCGTCGTTTCGCAGATTCGGTGCCGGTGGTTTGGTTGGCTGCGGTCCAGCGTAACAGTGTTGGAGGTACTCTGGAGGGTGTATACCTGCTGTGCCGGGCTCAGAAAGGGGGGAGGGAAATACCTACTGTACCAGAGCCGATGGCCTGGCGGTGGGGGGGGGGTTTGGTACCAAGGGGGGCAGGGTTGTACTTGGAGTGTCCCCCCCCCAAATTCATCTATCTATCGTCAACGCTTTTTGATTTCATCTAGCTATCGTCAACACTTGTGGGCAAATCTATCTATCGTCAACAACAATCGACCCCAAAATGGCTCAAACCCAGTATTTTTTTACCCCAAAAAAGCAAAAAATCGCCCGCTACGCTCGGATTTAGTATATCTAAGTACATTTTTATTAGTATTTACACATTATTACCTACTTAGTGCACTGTACTATTATACCTTGATTTTTGGCTACCCCCAGCAGTGTAGTGGCAGGCAGATGGTTGCAAGGTACCCTTGGGGAGGGATGGATCCAGATGGTTGCAAGAAACCCCCTACCCAGCCTCCGAAAGGTTGCAAGGTACCCCTAGGGTCCGAAAAAAGGTGTTTTTTGCATGCATTATACTGCAAAATTGGCCAAAAAATTGGTACTTTTTTGCATTTTGGCCGAAAATTTGCCTACAATAGCTATTATATGGAGGTTTGCGCGCTGGGTTTTGAGGTCGAAAAGTACTCATTTTTGTCTATGAAAACCATAAATTGATGGTTGCAAGGTACCCTCCGGGTACGGGATGGTTGCAAGGTACCTACCCTTCCTCGCATCCCCCAACGGGTGGTTGCAAGGTACCTACCCCTTAGGGGGAATCCCCCCAGCCACTACACTGCCCCCAGCCCCAGTGTAGTTCCTGGGGGGAAGGGGGGGTCCCCCCTCGGGTACGTCTGTTCCCCCTCCATGGTACGCCTGCCCCACTGTTCCCCCTCCGGGTACGTCTGCTCCCCCAATTTTTACCTAAAATAGGCAAATTTTGGAGTAAAATAGGCATTTTTAGGCATAAAATGAGTGATTTTTAAGTCATTGTCGTCAAAAATCGCCAAAATACCTTTTTTAATGAGATTTTTTTCCTAAAAGGGGCAAAAATGAGCCAAATTTTCGGCCTCAAAAAATGACTTTTCTCCCCCCCACCCCTTTCTGCACCTTAAACTTTGTATTTTTCCTATATTTCATTTTTCGGGATTTTTGCTTTTTCGGGATTTTTTTTCGGGATTTTTTTTTCGCGATTTTCGACCCCACCCCCAAATTTGGGTCCTCCTCCCCCCCCCCTTCCGGGTCCCTCCCCCCTTCCCCCCCAGGTGGGTACGTCTGTTCCCCCTCCGAAAAAAGGGGGTACCGCCTGTTCCCCCTCCGGACCGGGAACTACACTGCCCAGCCCTCACCAACTATCTATCGTCAACAAGTTTGGGTCGACCGGTCGACTCCCCAGGTTTCGGACTTGGGTCATCCATCTATCGTCAACACATTTCGGGTCCCAATCTGTCTATCGTCAACAGCCTGACCCAGTACACACTGGGGGTTTGGTTTTTGGGTGAAAAATTTTAATGTTTGAATTATTTCTGGAATCGTGTGAAAACGTGGTATTTGCGCGCGAATTTTAGGTAATTTGAGGCAAAAACCACCGATTTTACATTAATTTTGGCCATTTTGGTAAAAAAAAATTGGCACTTTTGGGGCAAAATTGGGAGGGATACCTAATGTACTATTCCAAACAGCGGGGGGATACTATACTGAAGAGTGTTGAAGTCAGTCGAAAACACTTGGTTTACACGCTTTTTGGCCCATTTCGGGCCGGTTAATTTTTGAGCTCGAGCCAATTTTTCACTGAAATCGAAAAACTCATCAGTTTTGCATTACAATTTTTTGGAAAAATTGGAATAAAGTACCGATATTTTTTCGATCAAAAAGCGAAAAGGTACCCACGGAAAAATAAATGGAAAAGTATTCGGATCTCGGAAAAAAACCGGTTTTTTCCGCCTGCCAGTATAGGGGATACCTACTGTACCAGGCGAAGGGGGATACCTACTGTGCTGGGGGGCTACCCCACCTCCAACACTGCAGCGTAGTACTTGGGGGTGGGGGCAGTGTGGTTCCTGCGGCGGGGAAATTACCATAAAAACCTAAACACAAGGCTCGATAATTCACTGACCCCATTTTGGGAGGTTTATTTCGGGAGGGCTCTGTTAGTTCACTGACCGAATCTGAAAATTGTTCAGAAATATATCCCTAAAAACCCTGAAAAGGGGGTTTGAATGGGTGTTTTTTCGCTTATAATCGCATTTATTCATGTCTATTCATCAATATGAGGTGCATTGTATGCTCTAAACGAACAACAAACGTGCACAAATGTACCTGTGCACAACTATTAAGCCTTGATACACTACTGTATTGGGGATTTTACTTAGGAGGCTCTATTAATTCATTGACCCCTTTTTGGGAGCTCTATTCCCGGGGGGCTGTATTTAGGTTTTTACGGTGGTGTACATCCCTACTTTTTCGGAGGGGAAATTGTGTACCTCCCGGCAGTGATGTTGTGTGTGTGACCGTGACCCAGTGATCTAGTTGGGGGCACTGATGTAGTTGGTCCGAGCAAGAAAGCTGGCTAGCTAGCCGGGTACCCGATTTGGGGGTATTGGTCCAGAAGTCAAAAACAAGGGTATAAAATTTGGTTGAAATTATGCTAAAAATAAGCCTCAAAATACGTATTTCTGTGCACGTGACCGTGAGAGAAAATTTGACTAGTTTGGCCCATACAATGGTCATTTTGACACTAAAATCAACACTTTTTTGTCTACTGGTTGGGGGCGTATGGGGGGATACCCCCAACTACAAGGCAGCTTTCTTGCTCCCAAACTGGCTTGCTAGTTTTCTTCCTTCGGTCATCAAGTCAAAAACAGTGTTGATTTTAGTGCCAAAATGACCAACTTACGCACCAAAATGGTCAAATTCGCTCAAATTTTCTCACACGTGCACAAAAATACCCGTGTTAAGGCTTATTTTAGCATAATTTCAACCACTTTTTATACCCCTGTTTTTGACTTCTGGACCAATACCTCCAAATCGGGGTACCCGAGTAGCGAGCTGGCTTTCCTGCTGGGACCAACTGCATCACTGCCGTGACCGCGCCATTTTGTTTTTCATGCATGTTCCAGCTTGTTGCAGGAACGCAAGCCGGGCTCAACATATCGCAGTCGACCGGCAGCCGTGCCGAAAACTGCGCCCGTCGCCGCGCGCTCTTTCCATTATCGATTTGGAAATCAAAAACCGACGTTTGTCACATTCAAATCGCAGTCCGACAGTTGTGAGTAGCAGTCGCTGTACGATGTTTTTAGTTCGCTTTTTTGTAAAATTTTGTCGTTTTGCTTTTCTTAAGTTCGATTCTCATTTCCTGAATGTATTTTTTAGTTCTTGAGCTTCTGTCGTCCACTCATTACGACGAAGGTTCGGTGGCGACCTATTTTGATCAATGTTTCACAATCGAGGAGAAAATCGGCGAAGGATCGTTCGGCGAGGTGGGACAACAATGCTTGATTTCCAATCAACGAACAATATATCGCTGTTCTAAATTATGTTTCAGCATAGGCGTCTTTAACTGAGTTAAGTCTGATTCTGTTCAGGTGTTCCGCGTTCGCAGCAAAGAAGACGGTTGTTTGTACGCTATCAAGCGATCGCGTGAAGGTTAGCCACGTTTATGAACACGCTTCGACCCTTCTACCGATATTTGCTCCATGGCAGCGCTGTGATTGCAATCATAACCAATGTGTTTGGCAGGTTTCCGCAGCGAGTGTGATCGAAATGCAAAGCTGACAGAAGTGCACAAACACCAACAATTGCCGAAACATTCGAATCTGGTTCGCTTGTACTGCGCGTGGGAGGAGCGCGGACAATTGTACATTCAGACAGAGTTGTGTAGGTGCAGGTATGTAATCAGCGGTTTGGCAACTTTCAACTACACCTGGGCTCTGTACATGGATGAATCGACCGGGCTGGACCTGAGTTGTTATTCACTGGACCGCGCAGAGGAGTAATCAGAAGAACAACGGTAGATTGGGGCCATCCTGTCGCTCAGTATGTAGAGAGACTCACCACAAAGAAGTTCATCGTCGAGAGTCAGCTGTAATTGGGGACACTAATAATAATGTGCTTGTTTTTTTATCTATTGTGTCTGCAATTTACGAAAGGACTGCCAATGCCAGTTATTATCAAATTTTTCTGTTTCCAGTCTCGCTGATCTCGTCGACAATCGCGATGGTCCGCTGAGTGAACATCAAATCTGGAACTATTTTGTTGATCTGTTGCTGGTATGACATGAGAAATAACTTTGTGTATCCTTGTTCTCGTCACGAGTGTTTCATCATTTTCCCGAATAATGTCATTTTGCAGGCCATCAAGCATCTGCATGATCACAACCTAATTCATTTGGACATAAAACCGGAGAATATTTTCATTGCCAATGATGGAATTTGTAAATTGGGTGATTTTGGATTGGTGCTCGATTTGGATAAGGTAAGGTACTACCATATGTTGTGGTTACAGTATGTCTTTTTCGGGCTGTCACGCTGCTACTTAAAAGTTTCAAATTTTAAAACCATTATTTTCTGGTAGTTTCGACCATGCTCTATTCTCCTATCACATTTTCATTTCTGTCACAAAGAACGGCCTGAAAGTTTAGGGACAGAATTGATTTGTACTCTCGAAAAATGTGGCCGATTTTGGAATGTTTCGTACCCCCAACGAGTGAAGAATCGCTTTGAGTCACTGAAGTTATAATGATAGGTTAACCAACCAGAAGCTGTTGTGATCGTATGCATGTATTACCTGACCTCCAGCTAGGTCCCTCGACCAAGAGATAGAGAATCAAGGAGCTTGAAATTTGTGCCTCACATGTACTATCAATGCTTTCCAGTGACGTGTAACAGTTTGCCATGCTCCCTTTCCTGCAGTAGTGTCCCGAGCTCTATAATCGACATCGACTATTTTCAAAATTGACACTGTGTGTAAGCGCTTTTAATCGAAATGCAGGGTCGGCCAACCGAACCACAAGAGGGCGACTCGAAATACATGGCACCTGAACTACTGCAAGCACCACCGACAAAAGCCGCTGACATTTTCAGGTACAGTGCAGTTGCAGTGCCATTTTGAAGTCAACAACCAAAAGTGACTTGTCTACAATGATTTATACGCTTTTAACATGGCTTTCGTTTTTGCAGTTTGGGCGTGTCAATCCTCGAAATCGCATGTGATCTCGATGTGCCAGCGCGCGGGCCCGGTTGGAGACTGTTGCGAAAGAATCATCTGCCAACCGAATTGATGTCAGGTTAATGGCCTTCTTGGATTTTGACGAACTGCGCACACATTATGTTTGTATTGCTAAGGTATCAAGCAGGGTGATCGCGTTGCATTCGTGTTGTCGTGACCTATCACGAGTCGTGATAGGTTTGAAAGAGGCTCACTGACAAAGCGATTAGCTCGGCTGGACAACTTGTTTGCTGGTTTCGAAACCGTTAGCACCTTTCTATCCAAGTGTTCGTTCAAATATCCTCAATACAGAATGTCCGGTCATGGTAGGCCCAGTCGATTACCAACTGTTATGGTGTCGGCCAACAACCAATCATGTTTATTTTATCCATTTTGCTCACAGATGTGTCGCCATCGCTTCGTCATGCCATCCAGCTAATGATGCATTCCAATCCCCATCTGCGCCCATCTGCCAACGACCTGCTCAAACTGTCCGCTGTTCGACCCATACTGTATCGACGAAAATTCTATCATTTCTGGCGCTACATGGTTAGCTGTGTGTTTGGCGTGCGTTGTTTGGGCCTCGGACAAATCGTGCTCCATTTTCAGTGCAACTCCTTCCGTGACAGTGCGTTCACCGTCTGGCTGTTCGTGACCGTGTTGTGCGTGTTCTTGTGGGAACATGTCGTATTGGGCACCATTGGATGGTTGGTTGGGGGCCAGCATTTGGATTCGTCCGTGAATTTCAATTGATGCACCGTCGTATCAATGGTCGATTTGAACGTGTGCTGCAGGTTCACGGGTGCTCGCGGTCGAAACACGACAACACCGGGTGGTCAGTTCTCGCTGGCATCAAAGAGCACACCGGCCACGCGCATGGCACAGGTGCACATGCACAATGATGTCGATAGGATTGCACAGGTGGATACGTTTCGGGGACTATTTTTGTTTTTCTCACTCGGCCGGCTGTGTAATGATGCCATTGCGGTTTTCAAGCACATTTTGACAAAGGGCACAATTCTCCCATGTTTATAGCCCCTGTACTTTGACGACGACATCTATGATGATGGGTATGATGAGGACAGCGATGCATCGGAAGATCAGGATGTTGGTGACACTGATGGACCGTGTGAGTTTGGCTTGGGTGGTTAGGTATTCGATGTGTTCAACCCGGTAGGAGTTGTTCAAGATTACATTGAGCACCTCTTTCAGTTTTAATGACATTAGAATCTTGCAGCAGTAAGGTTACTTGCTGCCATACTCGCAGATATGGGAACGCTGCGTCCTCACTACGTTGCACCTATAGCAAAGCAGCACAACCAGCTAAGTGACAGTGAACATCTTGAATTCAGATCTTGAACGTGGCATCATGTTGAGATGACCATATCAGGGGTTTAACTTTTCAATGAATTGATGCCGACCATTCTTGCACTTCAGCCATGCGCTACGTCTCGCCACCATCGCCCAGCCCGGTGCACCGTTCCCGTCCACGTACAGCTCACGGTCGTCATCATCACACGGCGCCCGGCTGTGAATCACCACCCATATGGAGTCCGGATGCAGATGAAATGAGCTCCATTGCGAGTCCTACCAGAATGAAGAGTGGTGCTGCGTTGGATGCGACCGGCACACCACACGATGATGGGGATTCGTCGCATTTGTGAGTTGCGGAACAGAATTTTGCTCCTATTGTTGGTGTGTAGAAAAAAGCCCACACACCCACACTGTTGAAAGTGCCACACGCCCGAACTCGCACGAAATTCGTCTACACTGGACGGACTTTCAGACAGTGTGACGTTGTATGCCAAGCCGCTCTCTCCTGTTTGGTTTCTGAGCCTAATATTTTTGTAGATATTCGGATTTCCAACCGCACCGTTTGGTGCTGGTCGACGACGACACGAGTGGGTCGAGTTCGGACGCGGAAGGCGAAAAATCCTACAAACCACAACCGTGAGTCTGCTCTCAATGATATCGTGACATTCGTGGTTTTTGCCCGTTGTTTGAGGAGTCATGCGGTCTGAATTGATTGTGATGTGATTGGGACTCCCCATTATCGGTCCTTGCAGAATATTCATTGTTTAGACGGAGTGATGGTGGTAGGCAAAGGAGGACATATGTACGTAAGCAGTGGTTGGGGAATAGTAAACTGTTGATTATCATTGTGGTTGGGCACTATCCACTGTATTCGAAGTACTGTTTTTCGCAGAGTGTCCCCTTCCCGTCGTCCCCTTGTGTCCACCCCGGCATCGCAGAAACGTCGACGTCGCGTTGAGCCGCTGCCGACACGACAGATACAAACCGAACGCATGGTGACACGGTCGAAGAAATGTAGGGAGACGGGCGCGTATGAGAATAACAAGTGGGTTTAATTGATCGTTTACTCGGGCAGACGTACGCAACGCCCGGGAATTGGCTACGGTCAGCACTTCCCCGCAAAGAGTCGTCGAGTCGTTCCTGTGTTTTTATCGTTGCTTTCTCTGTCTCATGCCCCTTGAGCCCTTCACGTCAACCACATTACATTCTCACAACTGGTGCTGAGTTCGACATTGAATTGCAGCCATTCGTTCGGTGCATTCGGTGATTCGCCGACTGCATCCAAGCCGACGAGCACAACCCCTCAAATGGTGGCCGATGCATCGTCACGTCTTGTGCAAAATGGTGCTGCTGAAACGACACCCGTTGGCACGGATGCTGCTCATGCGAATCTTGTGTCGATGAAAAAATTGAGATTGGTTGGTTGATCTATTCGTTTGTTTTGGGAACCCCTTCGGTTGAATATTTGTACAATATTCCTTTTTTGGGCAACTTTGTTTAACTTCGCATGATTTTTTTAACTAAAATTTGCATTGTTTTTTTAGATGTTCGATAACCCGGGCAGCTCGTCTGCCGATGAACTATGACCATCGGATTTTTTTCTGATTACAATTTGTTCCAAATTGATTCTGAAGTGTATAACACATCTGGTGATAACATTTTAGCTGTTCTATATACAATTGTTTGCGTTCCAACATTTACGCTGTAAATACCGTTTGTTTGTACTGCTTGTTTTACTGGTCTTACTCTTCAGCTGAGTTGAGTTACATATCTTGGCTTGATGATTTTGGTCTGATTTTTATCGGATCGACGGGTGCATTTGATTTTGTAACGGGCATTTTGTTTGTCGTGCTGTATTTATTTCGTTTTTTATGAATTTCTGATGATTATGGAGCGTTTGATCGTAATGTTTTTGCGCGTTTCAATTCACTAATACTCATGATTCCCACACTTTTTACCCCTTACTAGTTCCCCACCTATTTTTTGAATCTCTTGTCATTTTGCTGGTCCCACATGCTTTTTTCATTTTCTTGGTTAATCTGGTTTGAGCACCTTTTGAGTTATTATCTTGAATGTAATCTCGCATGGAAACAATCAAGAGAACGATGAATACCTTTGCATGTAATTATGCGCTGCGTTTCATCATTTGTCAGGCAATAACGTGTGTTTATGTTGCACGGTAAACAGCAATAAAACGCAATAATTTTCTTCTGACCCCCCAGACTGTGGTACGTCTTACCCTTAGCTTTGAGCTTTGCCCCTCAGGTGGCTCATAGCCTGCACGTCCCAAAGTGCATTGGTGTTCATTTTTATGGTACCAAGTGTGTGCAAAAAAATTAATTAGTCTTGTTGCAGCCTATCGTACCCATAAAATGAGCATCATTGCCTTTGTGCGCTCGTGTTTACCTGCTTGGCTGGATTACCATATTGTTTCCCATTTTTGACTTGTTGCTCTGTTGTGTCTTCTGCTGTTGGTCTCCTGATCCGCAGCCAGAACAACAGTTGGCTTGGTTGAGCGCTTGTGCCCTATTCTGTTTACCAGGCTGATGGTGCAGTCGTCCAGGGCCGAAAGGGTCCGTCTGCACGTTTTTTCTGACCAAAGTGTTCAATCTTGCACATTCGGATACTGGATATGTTCGTGGTGCCATGTTCTGTTGAACAGCATTTTTTCTCAATATTTCATGCCCAGCTGGTGTGCTGATATTCCGTGTGGCGTAATTCGGGTGTGTGCTTTCGAGTGGGGATAGGATTTCTCCTTCGCCAGTGGATGAGTCATAACAAAGTGTGACAAGTTTCCCAGATCCTGCGCCAGCACAGACACGAGGTTGCCCAGTGTCTCCCAAATCCGTTCTCCCTCATTTGCAGCCAACCAGCTGCACTCGACGGCGTATCGGTCATATTCTGTGGTCAGTCCAGTCCGGCCCAAACCAATCGTTATTTATTGTTGGGTACCATCCTGTCACCTGAAGTCCCTGGGCACAGAGGATCGGTTGGTGTCGTTTCTGACTTGGTTGGTTCTCTTTGTGTGTGGTGGTTGCTTGACGTAGCATGAACAGCAACACCGCATAACTACAGCAGCACGGATGTTCGCGAACATTGCGCGGTTTCCAACTTGATGTCAGTTACCAGTGATATCGTATTTTGGGGGACTGCGAACCAAGCTGCAGCATCAACGCAAAAGATTGATGGTCAAATCTCACCAAACCAGTGTTGGAGGTGGGGTAGCCCCCCCAGTACAGGAGTTATCCCCTCGCCTGGTGCAGTAGGTATCCCCCTCCAGAGTACCTCCAACACTGAACGTACCCGACTCCAGGTACCGTAACCCTGATCAACATTTCAGCTGCCGTAATCGTGTCGAATGAACACAGCAATTCCCCTGTCCATCCCCCATCCGACTGACGTCACGCCCGTGTTTGTGTGTGTCGCTGCTGCATCTGCTGCCGCCGTCGTATTTGTCAGCTGGTGGTATCTCAGGGCGACCAACAAGAATAAGTCGGTCTTGGTCAGGTTTTTTTATTTTCACCTGAATTTTAGATTCGTTTTGCACCTAAACGGACAAAAAAGTCCCAAACCTTCATTTTCTGCGCGTTTGGTTACGGTAGCGTGAACACTGTCATATTCGCCTCAGTTCCCGTTGCAGCAAAGTTGATGTTGTTTTCGATTATTTATGCACATTCGTTCGGGCCCCCTTGTATACCCTGCCAGCTGTTACTCTTCCGCAGTTCTCTGTTTGGCTGGGTACCGTGTTGTTCTTTCTTCCATCACTGTTTAGTTGTGCCCAACTGAACATTTTCGAACCCGAAGAAGTGTTTCCGCTGACGTGATTTGATGTTGTGTTGTTGTGCTGTGGGTTGCACTTTCGGCACCTAATTTAGCCCGGCTCTGGGCTTGGTACGAAATGGGCGAAAGAATGTCGGGTTTTGACACTTAGCGTAACGCATTCTCCTACTTCTGGCCGGTCCGACCCAGATTGAAGTGTTTTTTAAACGTCTTCTGTCATACTTTGAGTGAAGTTCAGTTTCTGGGGTCAGTTCTGGAAAGGTCCGAACCATACGCGATACGTGCTTGTTTAGTTTTGAGCCACCAAGAATGTTGTTGTTATTTTCTACTGGAAGCTGTAGTGTTTCAAACCGTGGACGTTACTGAACCTACAACCAGTTTTTTACTACACTTTACGCTATTAGTTTCGTATTGGGGTTGTAATCTGTCTTCACAACCGACCCGTTTGTAAGTTCTCCACTGTTTATTTAGTGTCGTTATATAACTGTTTTGATTGCGCGCCAGGCCTTGACAGTCATTCATGCATCTGCTGGGGAAGTGTTGGGTTTTCGTTGTTAATCCCGATGGTTTATTTGTTAAACAGCAATTTATTGCAATGTACTCTGGTCATTGCGACCCATCACATTTTATACATGCAGAACAGGTAGCCGATTTCACAATATTGAGTACATATAAATTTCTGATAACTGGCCTGTGGGTTGTAAAAGTTGTCTGTCAACGCGAATTGCGCATGCGTCGTTTGGTTGTTCGTAACCTGCCCATCAGTTGTTGTCTTCTGAATCCTTGTTTGCACGTGCTTGTCACGTGACAGAACAGAGTGTGGTCAAGGACTGTTTGCGACAAGTCGACTCAAATGAAGCATTTGTTTTTTTAAGAAAAGAAACCACTATCCCAGATTCAGCTAGCCTTTTCGTGCCAAGTTCCTGTTCACCTGATATTTTGCAGTCGACTCAACACACGCTATCTCTCTTATCCTTGTTTTCTGTGCGGAATTCAAATTTCACAGGTGGTCTGTGCTGTTGTTTGGTCTGATAAGTTTTTTTGGCTTTTCCGCACATGTCTCTCGATTTCGCAATTGCTTGTTGTCTATAAGCTAGGAATAGACGAGAATGAAGTAAGTCTGTAACAACACAACAAGTGCAACGAAATCAAACCATCCTTTCACTTCAGTTGCAAGCGCACTCCAATCGGCGCCAAACATCATCAGAAGTCGCACCACAAGAAGATCCAGGCGAGCACGGCAGACATGGGATCGGGGTTCAGTTCATTGAAATCCCTGTTGCAATGCCATGGCAAGGTGGGCAAGGTGACGGCTGCAGAGTCACTGCAGTATCTGAAGACGCCTGAACCACCCGTCAACTCGGAGGAATCCGATCACGAACCGGTATGTTGGTTGATGGTAATCTATACAGTATTTCTGCGTCTGTACCTACCATTGTGGTACGTCCATTTACGGGCGCCGATCGAATACGTACGCACCTGCATGACGTTATGGGAACAGTAAAGCTGAGCATTTGGTCTATTCATCGCACTAACGATGTCCTGGTGCACCCCTTCTGTGACAACTGCACTAAGCGGGCGAAACTCACTGCTGTTGCGTCGTTGTCAACGAAACATCGAATATCATTTTGCATTGCCATTATTGTATATAATATCTAACCTTAGGTAACAAACGGTGCGGCCAACGGATCAGTTGTACCTTCGACTCCTGAGCGAAAAGAGAATACGACCCCTGTGAAGCATAAACCTGCACCGACGGTCACGAAGGATAAGAATGTCACAATCACTTGGCAGCCACCAAAAGATACAAGGTTTGAGACTGAATGTTGTCTTACTTCCATATTTGAGTTGCAGATGAACAGTATTAGGCTCGGATGCGTTATGGCCACGATGTCAGAAACATACGTCCACACAGCACAGCCATTTGAAGTGCACCACCTTCCGGAATCCGTAACCTCCGTGTGATTTCAGGCCTAGCAACGTCTACCTGGCCGGCTCATTCAACGATTGGTCAGCGACAGCCAATCAGATGAAACCGGCGAAAGGCGGAAAATTCGAAGTTCAAATTGCGCGCGAAGGCAGCAAACGAGTGGAATTCAAATTTGTGGTTGATGGAGTCTGGCAGTCGTGTGATTCGTATGAACAATGCGCTGATGGGATGGGAGGCTCGAATAATTGGATTGAATGCTGATCTCGATGATTCAATTTTGATGTAAATTGTGTAAAAAGATTGTTGTGCACAGAGCTGTCAAAATCGTTCTTCTGCAAGGTTTTCTTTACACAGCAACAAAATCATTTGTAACACAGTTCCAGTGCAACATCTGCCGCAAAGTTTTGTTTTACGAACTCCAGATTAGTACTTTTAACTGGTGTGGTGGACGAACTTTTGATTCCTTGTGCACTGTCTAGTGGGCTCCTCCACTTTCTAGGTAAGCTCGGGGGTTCATTTACAGCGTGGAGACCAGCCTGTCAATCGTTTGGTTTTGTAATCACGATTTCACTGCTAAATTGGATCATCTAATCTTTTCGTACTTTTGCGTTGTATAAGTTCGTGTGGCATCTTACAGATTTTGCTGTTTCAACGGTCCGAAAAATAAGGATATGATTTTTGAATGTGGTTGCGACGAAATGTCACGTTTTTTTTCATGTACTTGTTTCATTCGAAGATTGATGTGTGTTGTTATCAGGCCTCGTTGTTTTGATACGGTGCTGGATTTTTTACCTGTTGGATTATTGTGTTCATTGTTATGATCCTTGGTGGTATCTGAAATGCTTAGGTGTCATGTGTGCTCCTGTTTCAATTGTAGTACTTAGTTGACAGAATTATCCGCCACAGGCGTTCTTATTATTATCATTGTTCCAAGTTTGCCATGTATGACTATTCCGCCTGCCATGAGCCATTGCCTGCATGATGATGCGTTATTCAGGTAGTTTTTCACCGAAATACGCACGGCTAACAAGCATAAGGTGAACCATTTTTAGATTTCATTGTTGTACACCCCTAGATTGTTTTACATAGAAAGATATCTGGATGTTTTTACATATGTCCCTTTTAGTTCCAGCTGTGGGCCCATTTTGCGTAATCTTGATGAAGATTGCTTATCTGCCCGACGCCTGAACTAACCGAAGTTTTTTGAACTGCGCAACTGAAGTTGATTTTCCACTAAAACATTTTGGCATAGTCTTCATTGTGTTGTTACGTCTGGTGCATCTTATAACGTGTCCGTTTTGTTTTGCATCAATTTTTTTGACAATGAACGTATCATGTATGTACAACAACGAGGGCATGTTTCGTTTCGTTTCGTTTTACTTTTCATGGTTATAACCACAAGGCATATGCGCAACATCAAAACAAAAAACGCAAACCACGCAAAAAACGATCGCGTCGCCCGTTCGCGAAACGGAAACGTATGTTTTGAATTGGTAAAAGATATAACAAGATTGGTAATTTTTCAATTGTTTTTTAGCTGACATGCAAAGAGGGGCCCAGCCTGCACAAAACAAGATGACAAATTCTAACTGTGGTCACTTAGATTTGTTTTAGATTTTTTGGAGGTCATTTGGCCAGAGGTGTTCGCACCGACGAGACCTGGCAGCTCGCCCGTCTGTGAAAAGAGGCAGAAACGTTGCATTATTGTGCATGCTTTGGCAAAAAGAAAACAAAACCGGACGTATTATGGGAGTGAGACAAGTGGAAGCAGGTCGTATAATTGCAGCGCCATTCGGGTCTCGCGTCTAAAAACCATACATCCACGACATAATATACGGTGGGCGTGGGACACGTTATGGCTGGTCGAGCGTGTGCTGCTGCTGGAAGCAGTTTGAGTTATGTATGACACTGTCATAGTTAGACGACGTTGCCTGCCAGCCACCGAGTGTGTGTGCAGGTTCCAAAAGAGCACCCATGGCGCTATTTAGATCAACGGGTGCACTAAAAGTTGTGACCCTGCCAGTTTCTGTGGTACCCAAGTAACGGCCATTTATTGCCAGCAGGCCAAGGTGCAAGTGGAGTGCCTACATTCGTGCCCTCTGCTATATTACATGAGCGTCAGCCAGCCAACAGCGTATTTTTGCCCGCCGGTTGTACAATTTATGGGACGATGCGGGCTGCTCACAACTTGTGGTCCTCCGATATAGGACATGAGAAGCGTGCCTTTTTTCTTCGGAAACGTCACGTGACCACCGTTGGCTTCTGATTGGGCTTCGGCTTTAAGTTTGACACTCGAATGAGAACCAATTCTGATTGCGAGTACAAACCCATGGCTGAGCTTCGTTTTCAAAACCGGAATCCCGGCCCGGGGTTGAGCACAGTATCATAAAAATACGCCGTTGAACAGACTTCACAGGGTGTGTTCATTTTGCATGACATTTCCCATCAAGACTAAAAATGTGAGCTCTCCGCTCGTCGTGTGTTTTCTCGTCGTGGTGCAGTGCATGGAGCCAAGCCACCATCAATGTCAGTGTTGGGCAACCGGAGTGCGCCAGCCAACGGAACCGGCACATGCACGCAGTTGCTGCCATGCCACACACACGCACAGATTTCATTTTTAGTTCAATTTCGCTCAAGCGTCACGCTCGGAAAGAATGTTCATTGCTTTTGGCGTTGTTGGGATTCCCTCGCAATTGTGACTTTCCTTCCACGTGATTTTTGACTCACGGTACCCAATTAGGTTCCCAGTGCACGGGCCCAACTAGTGTCATGTGTCTCTTTTTGGCCTGTCTTTCAACGCCAACGAATACACACAACAAAACTCGAGTCAAATCTCAAGTGCGAACCGTATTCAGCAGAGTTACATTACATGGAGCATGTGTCACATGAGAATACGTTTATATTTTGCACTTGTACACGCACATGCGGGTTTTGATTGCGCGCTTGGCTGCAAGTTGTGATAAAAGGATGTGGTCTTGCGCAATCAAATTGTCGCGCCGCTTTTTGGTTTCTTTTCGCCACGCCCAGCTTGTGGAACTTGTTTTCCACTCTGTGATTGTGGTCGTTTAGACGGACGGATTAGTGCATGAGTGTTGTTTCGTGCGAAATTTCTGGCATCCGATGTCCAATCGGACGAATGTTTCGGACAATTTTGCAGTTTTATTCACGCCACCATCGCCTCCAACTTATTTATACGATTTCATAAAACTATACTTCTGCTGACTGAGACAAGCATTTGTCACAATTTGCAACATGATGCGCATCTCCCCGTCGACTCACCCCTCATCCCCCGTGAATCTGTTTGACATGGCGCACTTTGTGCCCGGACTCCCCCTATTTTGGCAAGTACAGAAAAAATGACTGGTGACTGGCTTGAGATGACAGACCACCTCCATGAAAGTTTGGACTGCGTGCAGAACGTATTTTAGTGAACGGTCATTGTGTTTTGAAAATTGTGTTGATGAAAATATTCCACTCTAAGTTTGTTGTGGGTGGCGTTTTCGGCGTTTTCATCGAAAGCAGTCATAATATCCTAAGTTCCCCAAGTTCAAAACATGATATCTCAGACTTTCGTATACATATTTGTTCTTTGAAAATCACCCGCCTCACTGAATTAAAGCCGTGCGTGGAGCGACAATGTTTGTTTGTGGTTGAAATTGACGGCCCGTCCGGTCACGCACAAAGTGCCGCTTTGAAAATGCCAACATAATTGTGCACATTTACTGTTTTGTGCTCATTTTTGCAAAGTCCAAACAAACACACACCAATAGCATCTGCGTCAGCTCAGGCTTGCAGCTGAGATAAATTGAAATTGCGTTTGCGGCCAAGCTGTGGGTTCGTCTGTTTGGGATTGGTATGGGATGGATAGAAGTAAAAATTATGGGTACAAATTTTGCATTAGGAACACACAATACAGCCAAGTACCCAACTAAGAGGATCCACTTGCCCAACCCATCGGGGACCTGGACTCAAACGCACAAGCTGATACTGATCGCGGGCTGGTCGAGCTGATCGCTGGCTTGTGTGTTCATGTTTGTGTTCAACTGATGCTTCGTTCCGGCCAGACTGTAACTGAAACTGACTTTTGTTGTGTCGGGTTGTTTGTGATGGGTTCCGCTTCTACTACACCTGTTAGGCACCAGTATTTGGCATTTGTGGACCCAAAATTTTGTGTACGCATTTTCCGTGTTGCGTTTTTGACAGATTTTGCAACATGAACATGCCCATCTATACCGCATGGACAAGACTGTTGTTTGCATTCAAGTCTTGCAACTTTGTGTTCAATGAGCTTGTTCAGCTGCTCGATCGCTGGCTGTCCTTTCGATCGCGGTCATGTCAAACGCTGGAACATTCTGTTCACGTGAAGTATGCGTCTGTTCTGACCGGATTACTGCTATATAAGCAAAAATTTTAAATTCATATTCAATCATATTCGCAAACATCTGCTCTGGTTTCAACCGATAACCAAACCTACCCACCATCCAAAACCAGGCCGCCGAAAAAACAGTCCAAAACCGCGCGAAAATCATTTTTATGATTACTTCTGTCCTTATCTCTTGCTCTCAAACCAACAAATGATTCTGATTCATCCAAGGGCGTATATGTATAGCGGCTTAACCCGGCGCACACAAAAAAGTCTCATGATTTTAAATTCTGTTGAATGCCAGTGTCCGTGCTTATCAGCAAACCCGACAACAAAAATCATGAAAAACAGAAAAACATGCGCAATGTTCAACAGCCGAATGCTTTTCATGAGATCCCTCACTCCCAGCTTGGAACACAAAGCTGAAAATTTTGTGCTATTACCGTAGTTTCTTCCTTGTTTCAAGACTCGAGTTGACTTGCAGATGGTTTATGTTCACTAAAACGCTCAGTTACATACCAATCGTACTAAAATAGTGTTTCTTTTGATCACAATTTTGTATTTTGGTTATTTTGTATTTTGTATAGTCACACCCTGAGGCTCCTTTTTATTAGCGAAAGAAAAATAGCGGCTTCTCCAGCAACCCAATCATGTTGATACAACACAGGTGTCGTAAGAAAACATACCCGGTACCCCGATTATTCGCAAGCCGATGTGTACGAAGGTACCCAAAATTGCCAGACGCTCTGAGTCCCACTAACCGTAACCGGGGCGCACGATTTTTTCATGGTGTTCATGCGTAAAGTGCATGTGGCTTCCAAGAGACCACTGCATCTGTTCCGCAAAATTATAAAATGGGTTTCGCACGCACAGCGCCGTGCCAGTCGCTGGACGAAAGCAAAATCCGGGAAATTGAAATTCTTCAGTACCATAAAACCGCTGGTTCCATTTCGTTGCCAGCTGCGCCCAACACTTCGAATATTCAAATAATGCAAATATTTGAAACTCGCAACATTGCATTTCCGTTTTTTGGAACCAATTCGATGCACTTTGTGGACCACGCACTCGTGCTATTTTCAAGAAGAACATCACACACGGTTCCATGATCGTTTCACAATCGCTGTAATGATATCCGAATTGGTAATTTTGCTTCGTATCAACGCTATATTCATACGCTCAGTCGGTCAGGCAGGGTTGGGCAAAAAACGTTTTTTTTTCAAAAAACCGTTTTTTTTTAAAAAAAAACTTTTTAAAAACACCCCCAGAGAAAATATGCTCCCAAAAAGTTGGAAACGCTCATGTTGGAAAAAAACGGAAAAAAATTCTATTTCAGCAAAAAAAAACTAACCTGCATCAGGTAGCCAACTATGCCGGTAAATCATCACTGAAAGTCAAACTCCGTATATAGACGTATCTCGGCAAAGTAAAAATTGGTCAAAAATTTTTTGAAAAAAATGGGACAAAAAATTGATTTTCCTTGATAATCAGGGTACTTTCCCTGAAAAATCAGGGAAAATCAAGGAAATTCAGGATTTTAAAAAAACGAAAAACGACCCAGGCGTTTTTTTTAAAAAAAACGTCGTTTTTTTAAGAAAAAAACGCCGTCGTTTTTTTTGCCCAACCCTGCGGTCAGGTACATTGGTATACAGGTTTCGTATATAAATACTTCGTTACTCAGGACATTGCACCTGCTTTAGCCCTACAGTATCTCCCAGTACGACGATCAGATTGGTGCTTGGTTGTTCCAATCAAGTTAGACCACCACATTCATTAGATGAACGCTATTCCTAATTTCAGCCACAAGAGGATTTTCCTATTTCGTTGTGTCCTCGTGGCCCGAACTGCTCTGACTTGCTGAGCGCAAGACGTTATGTATGCATTGTATGTATGTAGGTATAATACCCACCTAAGGTCCATCGGCATATAATAAATGTTCTGCAGCTGCAGAAGTCTTGTTAATGAAAAATGTTCTCTGACTGAACTTCGCTCACTGTACATTTTCTAAATTACATCAGTTGTTGGCTTGAGCCATGCGCTTGAACCTACCTAGAATAGAAGGCAGTATCTCAGTGCGGCCACATAAACCTCTCGGTGTAATGTCATTCATGCTTTAGTGTTCACTAATTCAAGCCCTCTCATTCCCTGGACCATACATACATACCTGTAAGCTTAGAGGTGGCCACAGACCAAGGCTTAGGTATGGGTATGGACGGTGGCTTAAACCAGCGGAAGCGGCAATGTTTCTTTTCATTAATTGCGGCCACTGCAACCATCTGTGCACCGATGTATGAACTGAATTCATGCATCTCTTGATTAAACGAGTACTGCTAGGAATGTCGTTGAATTCGGAACACGGGACCGAAGCATGATTCATACTGAAGGTACTAATTGGGTATCGATGGTCAAGTGCTTTTGTTGAACCCCCTTGAAGCAAGGCGCTTTTTGCCTATTCATGCGGCATGGTTCTTTGTTTGGTGGCCGCTTTTATTGGCAGTGGTTTTGATTCGTTGGTAATAAGTGAACGCGGAGACAAATGTTCCAACGCCCATGTTGGGACTGTGTTTTTGAAGGGCATGTTTTCACGATAACTGGACTTTGAGTGACAAAGCATGTGCGCATGTACTAATCGCGATGTGGAATGATCATCGCCTGAGCAGAGTTCAGCAATCGGATGACGTGGTGTTTCGCTCCCTTTGTGCGCAAAATATAAATGACTCACCTCTTTTTTCGGTGAGTGTTTGCGTGCACACCTGTCCGAAGTCTGGGTGTTTCATGCGTTTGCTTAGTCACATATAAGTACACGCAGTATTTGCCCTTTTCAAAATGTTTTGAACCCGATGCAATTTTCGGGCGTTATGGTTTCTCGACCTGCCAGACGGTGGCAAAGCTATAAAATATGTGGGTGCGTACCTTATTGTTGGTGCTTCAGTGAACACTGTTTTGACTTTTTAGTCAGTTATCACTCAAGGAGCAAATCATAACATAACTTTACATTTTAATGGCTTTTGCTATGATCATAAGCCTTTCAAATGTTTGGATAAAAAAACTTGTCATGTTTTCAACGCGCATCCTCTGCGGGCCGGTTTCAATTTTCCCATGCCACATTTGAGGTCAGTTACTTTTGCACCTTTCGTGAAAGAAAGAGCCGTCAAAGGACCCCCCATAAATTTTGTGCATCTTTCTGACACAATGGCGTATGTGCACGCTCAGGCGCCTTTGAAATGTGCCACATCATTACCGTAAAATATATCTATTCGATTGTTTATATTGTATCATACCTGCATGTGATGTGTGCATGAATCAGGGTCCGGGTGTTGGGCCCGGTGCTGTCTGATCAAGATAAAATTTCAAACGGGGCCCAATTTGGGGTGCCAATTGATATTAGAAACCGATACAAGGCGTAAAAAATGTGCAATATCGTCATAATGGTGCCCCCAGGTGTGGCTGAGTACATTTTTGAGGTGCACTAAAGGTGAGGTCCCTAATTTCATTTCTGGATCATTGTTGAACTCAGCAATTCCGCATCATGGACCCAACCAGTCTACGTGCACCTTGCATGATAAGGGTACAATCCAATTGCAGTGTCTTCGTTTGGTAATGTGCCTCCATCATCAGTCTTCGTCAACGCACCTGCTGTGTGTGTGTCTCGGCGTGGGGCTTGGTGCATCGCTATTTTGGTGGTGCCTCTGTCTGTCAAATTTCCTCTGTCTATTTTTTCCTTCCTGTTGTCTTCCTCTACACTCTGATTGGACATGGCGCTCTTTTTGGGCACTACAGCTATTCGTGACCTGCGACCCGTGATGTTTCACAGATATCGTGCTAGCATTTGTGATGTGTCATGCGAAGCTGTTGGTCAACAAGGAGTTCAAGCCCCGTGTTTTAGCCATTGTGAGAAGCGTACTCACGAAAAACATCAGGTTGATTTATGGCGTGGATACCCATAGCACCCACAAAACATAAATCTTAATCGATGGAGCCCAATTAGCGCAGTACCCCCGTGCGCGCGTGTGTTTGCATTGTTTGTGGCGTGGGTTTGTGTCCGTCGTCCACTTGTGCGTGCATTATGTTGGTTTTGGGTTTGGCCCCATCCGCAGGTTGTGTCCCGTTGTTGTCACAAAAATAATGCGCTTTGCCTTTTGTTGTGGTGTTCCACGACTCCGAAATGCTTATTCTGCCTACATCTTATGTTTGGGGACACATACTGAGCTTTGGTTTTGGTCGCGTCTTCTGCTAACACGTACGTGCGCAGGTTCGTTTACTCTCCTTCATGCTTGCGTTGGCTAAATAACAAAAGCAAACGCGCGATAGACGACAACATTGTGGAACGAGTTTCACCAACAAGCTCATTATTGTGTGTTCAACGTCTCGTATTTTGCCTTTTCAACATCTTGTCTATCGATGGATGTTTTCCGGTGTTTTGGTATCGTTTTTTAGTTTGGGTGTCTTTTGTCTGATACCACAGAGCAATCGAAACCACACATCTTTTTTTGTAAAAAAGCACAAACCTTTCAGCAGTGCATTCGCGGTTCGTTGTTCTCTTTTTGCGTCATGCTCTGTTGCTTAAAACAAATTGGTTTCTGTCGCTTTGCAACCCAGCCGCCGGTGGAGGACGCTAATTTTTCTCTTGAGACCTTGTGGCGCGTCTCTCGCTGTCTGTCCATTGTTGCACTGTTTCTCTTATTTATTCCTTTCCCATTCTTTTTTTTGAGATCATCAGCAGTGTTGCAGTTTTGTTTTAGGACCAACCGTACGTTCCGACTTCTGCACCGCAAATTTCAAAACCATCGGCCTGTACCCAACTTGTCCCCAAATCTGCGAACACCGCCCGGATGCCGGCCCTTCAGTGTTTCGCAAATTTTCAATCCCTTGAGATTTCGAGCTTCAGCTGCTTGTTCTTTCTTATAGCGCTGTGCTTCACTTTTTGAGCGAGTGAGAAAGTGATCAAGTTTGGTTGGAACATGTTGAACTTCTGGCAGAAATCCCGATGGTAGACGTTCAGAGCTGAGATAAGATGATCATCAGTTGTGTACCCAAAGTTTGTGCACTTTAGGTCCATTACATACCTGTGTTGCATTCCCAATCCCAACACCCGAAGACAAGACGACACTGACCAATAATTACAGCGTGCGAAATCCACTTTATCTCATGTACGATAGCAAACGCAATTTTCGATTTCGCCAATCATAATGCATTGCAATTGCGCGTGCTGTCACAGTGATTATCATTCAATTCGTGATTTCATCGATGATTTATTGGGTGCAAATGGTGCTGTTGGTATATGTATTATGTTATTTAAATCCACGTATACTTAAGAAAATTGTGACATGATCACCAAGGCAAGTCCCAAACGCTGTAATCTTATGTGCGTGCAGCCCAGAATTACGAAAGTTCCAAGGAAAAGGTCATCAAAGTTTGGTCGATTTAGCAAATCAAGCGTAAAACATCTATCTTTCTCATCAGCTCTTTGCCTGGCGCTATCACAAAAAGCTGAAGCTCCGATCTGGGGATCCAATAAACACATCGTTGCCCTAAATCACCACACCTAGACTTCACAGACAATTTCGGGTCACATGAAAACAGCGCGGTACTTGTGTGCCACCTGCCGCTTATGTACTGTCGAGATTTGTGGGTTTTGGTCAGTTTTATCTTTAGTGACTGATGTCCCTATTTTTGTAAGTTCCGATTCCAATTTCGTGTTCAAGAACAGAACGTGTTTGATGTTTTGGTGCCGGACCGGGAACCAGTTGTTGCACACATTTAGTGCATTATTTATTGTGCGGAACAGAATTTTCACCCGCCTACCCAATAAACTGTACGTGTGTACAACTAACGATAAGATAAGTGATTCGAAATAGTTTACCGCAATTTAGAATTTGGTGTTATGGGAGATAGCGGTTTAATCCGCTGACATGCACATAATCTGGGTGCACGTTCATGCACTGCTGCACGCCCTATTTCATGTTTATATCTTCCCCCCTCCGAGTTGTAACCAATCAATTCTGACAAATTTTAGCTGTGGTCAGTTGATTTTAAAAATTGTTGAAATCTTTCTAGTCAACTCGTAAGCATGTGAGTCTTCAGCCACTACATCATGATCGAGTGCTAACGTGCGTTTCAAATTCGAAAATCATGCTTGCGTTTTTTCGCAAGGCAGTTCAAATTGTCCTTGACGGCCATTTTCGAACGCTTCATAATTCGATCATTTGTGTTTCTTGGGATTTGAAAATTTTGTTATTGGTATTGTTTGCCGAGTCAGTGTACTCAATATTTCAATAAATCTCGAGCACTGTCTCGAGCGACAAACTTTCGCGAGGCAGAACGATTTTATTTTATCCACTTTTGTGTCATGCCATCTGTGATCATATCGATTGATCATGCTTGTTTATTGCGTTGCGCATGTTTCGCACGAATTGTTGCGTTATTACGTGCTAGTGCACCTAAAAACGCTCACCGTTCTTACATATATATTTATATTTGCTGTATTTCACATTTTACTGCATATTTGGCACGTTTAGCATGACGATGTCTGTTTAGTCACTGATGTTTCAGTGCTCGTGCATATTGTTAGTATAACTGATAAAACATTTTTGCCAGGTACTGCTTGCTTATTGAATTTTTATATGATCCACTGGCTCCGTTTTTTTCCCATATACTGGGAGTGAATGAAAAACAGGACTCTCATTATAATTATTATTTTTGTCCGATTTTGATAATGCGCGCTGCGACTGCGAATCCCAACGGGAGGTCTGTATACATGTGGAAAAACTCTTGGATGCATGTCAGATTGCACATGTACGTATACATCTAACGGCTTCAATATCACAATTTTCACCTTTTGATGCTGAATGCCAACCCTCCTGCCTGCCAGATCAGGGTGGGGTCCGTTCCTTTGTCGGTATTCGTGATCGTGGTGCATATGCACGCATATGGTTGCATATCTGTGCATTCTATCTGCCTTGCTGACGGGCTTGTCAACGCGCTTGTAATTCTGAAGGCCGCACATCACCTCACTGCGTGCATGTGCATTCGTCTCTCATCACGTCGTTTTTTGGGTACAACTTTGGTTCCGTTCGGGTACTCTAGGCAGCTTTGGTTGCAACTGCACCTCCACCAACTAGGAGACCCCTCCCTGTACCTGTGACTTGACTTGACTGTTCAGTATGTACATACATGCCAGTCATAATGCATATGTCTATCTTGCATATGTTTTACATGTGCACTGTACGTAGACACACGCGCTTGGCACATGCACACACATGCATGCACAGGCACGGTGTCTACTGCTACCGCGCAGTGTTGTGTTCCTGGGCTGACTATGGCTGGCTGGCTATGTCACGCTGGAGAAAAAACAGTAGCTCACTGTGGTGTATACGTACATAATGTGCACACCAGTCCTGTGATATCACCATGCGCAACTATTGACAACATCTATCCACTATCATACTCTGAGCTCTGAACGCCCGTATATTTTTCTCAGTTTCCCCTCCTCTCTGGAGCTGTCCCTGTCCCTGTACGTGAGTGTGTTTTTGACTATTGCCTGGCATTAGCTGCAATGAGCCCCATCCCGCCCAGCCAAGCCAGACACATGCAGCAACTAACAACGTTTATTTTGTGCGCAATATATTGAATAACGCGCATGGGGATGCTCTTTGACAGTGACAGCGTTGGATATACATATATTACGCGGCATTAAACGTTTTTTGTGCTGGTACCTACAACTTTCACATAACATCGTTCTTTCATTATACAATACATCTGATGATTTTCAGCTACCGCTATGCGGCCAGCTTACTACCCACTCCACGTGTAGTACTACTGGAGTAGCCCATTCCGCAGCAAACCGGGCTTTGTTATATCTTCCATCACCGTGAAGCTATTATCTGAGAGCGAGAGCTTTCGAACCATTGTTTAGACTCTTTAAGTGGATTTTTCAATTTTTTGACTGCACTGTGTGTACATTTATGACTAAGCGCTACTTTTGGCGTTGCTTTACAGATTTTCAATATACATTTGCGAAGACAAGAGGGACGGATTTTCACATTATCTTTAGCATATTTCAACATGCTTATTTCAGTGCAGCCATAGCAGCTGTACCACTCAGCTTTTGCTGAAGATCTGAATTTTTCAAATCGAAAAATGTCCCATAGCAATTTACGATGACTAATAGCTTACCTGAAAATCATCTATCATTGTCAAGCGGCAAATCAGTTGATATGTCAAAACTCATAAACTTTTACCTCACCTACTGTTCGCGTTCGACAATACAAAGTTTTACTTATCGGACTGATTTTAAAATCGCCCATTCTAACTGTGTACGCTTCAGTGGTGGTTTTAAGTACCGACGGGCGTAAATGCCCCAGAAACACAGTTTAACGCCTCGGAACAACACCACGAACCGCTCATGTCATTATATGATGTCACCGTCATCACACACAACTTGGGTGTCTGTGGGTCTGGTTGAAGCATAGTATATTCGTGTTCTCTTCCGTGTCTGTACCTCATAATTAAAGTGCAGCAGGATGCCATACTTGTGCTGCTGGCGTAATATCAGTGTTACGACGACGCTCCCTCCATCCTGTATAATGTTGTTGCCCCCGACAAGCCACCCCGGCACGGCTTAGTGCTGCAAAATGTGTTCGGGCCAGCAGAGAACCCTGGGTTGATTGATGTCGCTCTACCTTATAGCTGGCATCATTCTGCAGCAGCCAGCTAGCTAAACGAGGCTTTTGGAATTTTCTGCTGTGCGAGCGCCTCTTCTCGCGCGGCAACCAGACATTTTACTACACGAACACAAACGGTAATCTTATGTTTCATTCACGTGTTCGTAGATTTTGAAACACGAATTGCATTATATTCGGGTTCGACACTTGCTTCTGCCTACTAATGTCGAAATCTTTTCAATTCCTGAGCAGTTTTATACGCGCATCTTATCCTATCCAGTTCAAGTTTTCTCATCATGAGACGCGTGGCATGTGAAAGACATTTCAAGCTTGAGCCCAATGTGCTTTCCCAAGATTTTAAGCCGGCGTAGCAAATTCGCATAAATACTGTACTTCAAGCATGTTCATGGTCTAATCCATGGATAGGTATGTATGTATGTAGGTATAGTCTTTCCTTATTATATTGGCCCAAACACCGACTCAACGTGCGATCCAGTTGCTCCTAGCTAAGGTCGAAATTGTGCGATTCACCTTGACAATGCAAAGAAAGAGAAATCAGACGTCACACGCCACGTAAAAAGCCGGCGCACGAAACAATGTTTCAGGCTTCTGGTGACGTTGGCAGCGTGCATGTCACGTGTGATTTCTCTTTCTTTGCATTTTCAAGGGGAGTCGTGGACTTTCGCCCTTAGCCAGGAGTTGGCTTACAACGTTGACACGGCTTCCTTTGACTCGCATAAAAAGGAAATACTATACAAAGTCTTAGGTTTTCATCTGAACACGCAGTGCATAACTGTTGGAGCGGTCGTTGTTGAGTCAGGAAACTCCCTGCCACCGCCATGTGTGCACATGCACATACAGCAGAAAGCAGCACGCAACTTCCGTTTTTGCGAGCTCGTACGCTGTGTGTGACGGTGTGTGCTCATGAGCCAGACAACTATTATTTCCAAGTTCTTTTGCCTTTTGCTACATTTTCTATCATTCTACAGCTTTCTTTAGCTATACATAATATGCGGTGTTTTCAGCTAAATGTGGTCTTGTGTTTTGAGCTACATACTGCTTTGAAGACAAATTCTCTGATCATAACAACAATCGGATCAGACCTGCTTAACTTCGGGTCGAATTACCGGACAACAAATTTTCAGCATTAGCCACAAAGAAGGCCGTGTTCAGCTCTTCTGGGATCAAGTTGACCCATCAGTCATTTGTTGCTGTTGCCCTCTTTCAACTTTTGCCCCCCGCAGTCACCGTCCCAAATGATGTATACCACCAAGTGGCTGTTTATTATTTGCGTATCAGTTTCCATTCGTGTCGGGGATGCACATTCAACCAAATCCAGTTGCAATAAAACATCTGTAAACGACGTGATTATTACTGTACATCTATTCTGTGGCTGCTGCCGGCGGGGTGTCAAACACACAGAGAGAGACACACTCCAAATGTGCGACTGTCTCTGTCAAGTATCAAATTTCGAATCAAAAAATGCACCGCACCATCGCGCAGTGCACTCAAGGCAAACCAGTTGTCGGTGTTTAGTGCGTGTGAGGCTTGTGCTAATGCTGTTTCTTGCTTGTCAGTTATGTTTTGCAATCGGACATACAGAAATGCGCTCTGCCCCCAGACTGCGGCCAACTGTGCGTACGTGCGTTGGAGTTTCTGAACTAACTGTGATTTGCGTTTGATTTGATGGTGTTTGCGTTTTCATTGAAATTCGTTCCGTGATTATGCAGAACTACTTTTTTCGATGACATTTCTGTTCGCAACATTGATCCCGGTCATCCGGAATCACTACAACTTGTTCCTCCACGGAGCGGCAAATTTGAAATCATGCTCGCGCTCGCTAATTTCTTTTTCATTAGGTAATTTCTTTGTTTTTTTCGTGTCTTATTGGTTGGTTGGTAATGGTAATTTTATTTTCTTTTTGACTGACGGTTCTTTTTCTTTTCTTTCATCAAAGCGAGGTAGAAAATTTTAATTATTTTGTGCTTTCCCAGAGAATATCAACGATGCATTTTTTTAACTTTTTTTACAATCTCCATCTGATTTCATTTACCGGCAAGCAGTGTTGGAGGTGGGGGGGGGGGTAGCCCCCCCAGTACAGTAGGTATCCCCCCTCGCCTGGTACAGTAGGTATCCCCCCCGATGTTTGGCATGGTACAGTAGGTATCCCCCCCGATTTTCACCCCGGTACAGTAGGTATCCCCCCCCGATTTTGCCCCAAAAGTGCCAATTTTTGACCAAAATGGCCGAAATTAGTGCAAAATCAGTGTTTTTTACCTCAAATTACCCGAAATTCGCGCGCTACGCGCGCAAATACTACGTTTTCACACGATTCCACACATAATAAACACATAAAAAATTTTCACCCCAAAACCTACCCCCCCCCACCCCCCCCCCACCCCCCCCTAGGTACTACATAACCCCCCAGGCCATCGGCTCTGGTACAGTAGGTATCCCCCCTCTCCGAGCGCGGTACAGTAGGTATCCCCCCCTCCAGAGTACCTCCAACACTGCCGGCAAGGCCAAATCTTTTCAGCCAGTGCAGCCGACTTTCGCTCTTCGATTTTCGTGGCTGTGCAATTCCAGTAAGAGCAGTTGTCTTGTGCATTTGATCAGCCTTCAGCCAAGAAGCCGAGTCCGTCTGGCTCTGGTAAAGTTAAACAATACGAATTGCAAAGTGCAAACTGACTGAAGGAATCAAATCAAATCAAAAAACAAAAAGATCGAAACGAAACGACAATCAATTCGAATTTCGAATTCGCCATGCGTGTTTCGACGAGCGCGTGTTGTGCCGATTTCGAGTCGGCGGGCGCGTCCTATGATGATCATCTCAAATCTACGGGTATCCAATCTTCAAATCGAGCTCCAACGATGATGTCGAGTGCTGAGCCTTCAACGTCGTCGTATTTGACGACGTCACAGGTCTCGAATCGTCGAAAATCCACGTCAGTCAAACAAGAACGACAACAAGCAGTATGTTCGCCCCTGCCACAGGCAGTCGAAAACGACAACAGGATCACAATGTGTCGTCAATCAAGATCCCGTCCTGTGCCCACCACAAACCCGTCACGAAGTCGACCGTTATCGTCCGGCTGGCTGTGTGTCTACGCTTTGGCTGTGCTCACATTCTGTGCGATTAGGACTGTCGGTGGGTTGGGGTGTGTGAGGGACCACAAGTGTTAAGAATACGGGCTTTGTTTGGTCCACCCACCGAAATTGGAACTGGGCGGGCTGGGGGGGGGTTACAATTGATTGCCGGGAGACGGGAACGGGACAACGTGTTACATGCACTGCACATGCAGTGTTTTCATCACATCCCTTCCGTTTCAATTTTTCGCCCAGAGACTAGGTCCAGTTTATCAATTTCCGCTTCGCAACAATTGCTCCAAAACTGTTCGATAATCAATCAAAATGAGGCTAATTATAATTGCCTCAAGGCTCCAAATGCTCCGTCGTCCGACCCATCCTAAGTACATATAACAAAGGCAGTGAAAATCACACTGAAGCAGAGAGAGACTGAACGCTAAAACGTTCGGCTCTTCTGTCAGATTTAATTTGCTGTTGCGTGCGCGATGAGTGAATAAATCGCAAGGGCCCGGCCCGACCGTAAGCTGGAGTGTTTCGCTGTGACTCCAGCGAAGCGTAATTAGTGTTTCTCTCTCCGTGTGTAGAAGCTAAATGTGGTGGTCCGATCGCTAATTTACTCATAATTGGGCTGTGGGCGTATGCTTGCTGACTGGGTGCAATATGATTAGGGTCCGCTTCTGTTGTCATGTTGGCCCAGCAAAAAAAGCTTCATTACATGTTTTGGGGGTCGGGAGGTTTGGTGGTGCTTCTGTCTGAGTCTGATATCCATCCATACCAAATGATGTGAATTCAATAGCCCATTGATTGGCTGGTGAAGCAGAAAAGGTCGATTTTTGTTTTCGATGAATCAATATCCGTGCTGTGGGCGGATTCATAATCATAGGGTTTCTTTCCTGTTTCGTGCACAGAAACAAAATGAGGAGCTGATGTATAATTTGCTCAAAGTAATGGTCTATCGTTGTCGCTTTTTGAAACATAGATTTGTGACCAGCTTTTTTCTGTTTTTTGTGTACCGTGCAAATGTAGTCATTTGTGCAAGCAAAGCCGGTTGGTTTGTTTCTAAATTAACAATAAAAAGGACAAAGGAGAACCGGTCGTATCGCAGTCGAAAAAAATTATAGGGTTTAGTCGGGTCGCACATTTTATGTGTGTGTATGTGTTTTGGGGCGGCAATAACAGAACACCCGGACGGGACATCTCTCAGCGGTAGGGCCTTTTGGAAAAACCGAAAATGAGCATAACGCGGCACCATACCCATGGTTATTGTTTGATTTGATTGTGTATATTGTCTGTGTCTGGCTATTTTGTTGTGTTGTTAGTTTATTTTTGCAGCATCGCACAAAACGCTCATTGGCAATGCCAACCAGCCGAAAGACCGGTTTAGATAGGGTTTAGACGAAGCGAGAGGATCGGATGCATCGCATAGTCAATGGCATAAGGGTAATCAGACGACCAAATCTGTGCGTCACAAAATGTGGTCGCTTGTTTGTTTCATCTGTACCAACTGGCTGGTTGGACTGATTTCAGTTTTGACTCACTCGTACGTAGCTGCAGCATAAAGCCGGCAGCCAGAGAGCGGAAATGGCTCTGCCGTGTTTTGTTTGTTGGTCTGCAGGACATGCACAGGCTACAGAGTGAGGCATGGTTTGGGCAGCCGGCCGGTCAAGCGGATTGTTTGAGTGACTAACTGTGAGCCAGACTGGCTCTGGCGTGCCGACCGAATGAGTTTAGCCGTTTTCGGGGCTTTGTTGTTTGTTAGGAACGTCCGTGTTTGCCTCGTACATACAGGTCCCCACGTGCGCATAAACATTAGGTGCGCGTGTGTGTGTGTGCACAAGGGAGGGTTGTGTTTTGTGTTTGTGTATTTTGAGTCTCAAACAGGAAATAGATCGGGATCGGGCCGACATGCAAACAAATGCGTGAACGCGGCGGAACTCTGACTCTAACTGGGAGACTGGCTTTCTTCTTTTGTTTAGTTAGCTGGATGCATTGACTTTGTCTTATAATGCGGCTGCATGTTTGGATTGTGTTTTCGGGCTGGATATTTGGTGCTTAGTTTTGGTGCAATATAGCGGACTGACTGATATGCTGTGTGTAGTTAGTTGTGTGATCGCGCAATGGGAGTGCGCAAAGGGAGGTTTTTGTGGCCTCCTCAGAATCATAATGAACACAAACGTACAAGTTGGAAAATGAACTCGGTAGGTGTCGGACTCAAAGATGTTTCCCGGTCCAGATCTTGTAGGGGTTGCTGCAGTTTGGTTGCTTTGCTTCAGAAGTAATTTTCTAGCACGTAGCGGATGAGGAAAAAATGGGAGGGAAAAGTGTACTATTCTTGGGACTGTCGTAACTCTCAACAACAGTACTATTCCGCACTTTGTTTCTCTCTGAGGCGTGGTTGGTCAGATATTACATTTTGTAAAAAACCGCGAATGGTTAGCCGAGCTCGTTGTCCGTTTAGAGGTGCTAAACCTCGCTACCGCCATTGTGGCTTGTTGGAAGTGCTGAACTCATACATACACGGGACCAAGCACCGGTCATAAATCTGTCAAATGCTTTGGTGTGGAAGTTTTGCGGTGTTCGTCTCTCCATCCTCATCGTTGACGCTGTGTAAACGAAGGTGTTTTCAGAGTGCAAGGCACTTGAATCGGGGATTGTCAGTCACTCACCAGCTTCTGTCCTGTAGCTGGCTGCCTTGTGCTGCTGGTAGGGAAGTGCCTGTATTTTCGATTGCTGATAAACAGGCAGACATGTGGAGTGAACACTTTGCTCATTTTACGATCGATGACGCGGCATAAGTTTGGGTTTTCGAGGGAGCGGGCGCGAGGAACGATGAATATCGTTTCAGTTTCGAGTTTTCGAAGGTTCAACCAAAAGAACGAAAAATGTGCGTGTTTATTGCAGCACCACGTTACGTTGCACTTATCGTCCTATCGTGTTGTTTCGGTTGGTGACTGATAGCTTTTGCACACCCTTGAACGAGGTATGGTGTCGAAACGAAAAAACGGTAATCGAAAGATGCGAGACAAGAATTCGAGCGTGCTGATTAATCAATTTTTGTACCACTTTCTCACCGTTCAACTCAACCAGAACCCACCCAGCATTCACAAAATCATATTTTCGCGGGTGGTTTATTTTATTGTAGCGTATATCCGGAGGTCATTGGCAGGCAATCGCAGCAACGTGTGAACATCGTTTTGGTTGTGCAACGAAACCAGAATAAACAGTGTGTAGTTTATGGACGGGCCGGCGGCATCACACAAAGTGAAGTCAAATGCACAACATGTATGTACGCACGACTGAGTTTGACAGCCGTAAAATGCATTATTTATTATTGGGTTGAGTTATACTAGCTGACTGAGGGATATGGAATAAAACTGCGCGAACACCAAAGCATTGCTGGTGAACTTACGAATAAATGAACACTGCACTGCACTTTGTACTTGGTTTCGGGTTCGGGGTGTTCTTGTGTGAGTGAAAGGCGTTGGTTGTTTATTAGGGATTGGGTTTCAAAGTGATCACACGTGGAATGAAGTTATGAAACTGACCACCTGGGATTTGTTCGCGGCGAATTTGTTGACGGGAAAGTTGGAAATGTGTCGGAAACTCGAGCTTGTTTGGCATAATCGTATGGAAGAGGGGCAGAGCGTTGGCGGCGCTAACCGCGTGAGGCATTTGAAAATTATAAAAATTAATGAAAGTTAGTGGATGTTAGTTTGAACAACTTTTTTCATGCGATATGGTATGATATGTAATGGTATCAGTCTCATTCAACGTAAAAACTTTGTGTAAACATAAGCAATTAGTTTGATCTGATTGTAACCTTTGATCCAATGCCTGCGGCGCACTGCAATTGTGACTTGCAACACAAAAAACCTAAAACCGTCATTCGGTTACTAATCGGGTTGCACACAACACAAGTACGTTTCGGCCTTTCACGGCCCGGTGCAAAGTGTTCGTTCACGCAGTGATCGTGTTCGAAGTTGCTTTTTTCTTTGTCTACCAAGTTCTATTTGGTTGATTTTTGCTGCACTGGGGAACAAACGCAAAATTCTCATCTGCCATGTGAATTGCCTAAAAGTGTTCAACTTGCGTTATTAACATTTACGTTTGAGAACTAAGACTGGGCGTACCCGCGTTCAGGCGAACTTCATTAAGCGGAAAGCTTACGTTCCTGCTCTGGTCAGGTGGTATGTTGTTGGTTATATTTCGGAACGCCAGTGACCCAACCCAAGCAAGTGACTGTGCATGCAGATGTAAATGGCATTAGCATGTGGTGATACATGCACATGTGTAAGCATGGCTCTAGTGTTTACACTTACTTGAGTGCTTGCTCGTACTACGTACACGCATGTATAGTCCGTCCACCAGCTCATGGCACTTTGTGTTGCTGCTGGCCGACTTGTTCCCTTCCTCCACGTTCTAACGAAAGAGAAATTGAGTTTCCGAAAAAAAAATTTTTGCTCCTAAATTGCTGTTTTTATGAAATCGACGTGTTTCATAGATTTTAATTTAATTTAATTTTAAATTTGATCGAATTCAATCGTTTTCGACACATTTTATTATTTTTTAGTTTTTTTGCAAAATCGCTCACACTCAATTTCTCTTTCATTAGAACGTGGAGGAAGGGACCAAACCAGCCAGCACCAACACAAAGTGCCATGAGCTGGTGGACGGACTATACCTACTGCTACTATAGTACGTGCAAACCGTTTAGCGTGACATGGACAGCGTGTACGAATACGTAACGATGCCGTGCTTACCAGCTAGGGAACAGCTAGACATGCACATGACATAAGTGCTTAGCCGACTAGCTGTTTTACTACTGCCATGCTACAACAACTATTCGTCAGTGCTACTCATGCTTATGCCACATGCAAGCCAAGGCATGAGGGACCATGTGTCAGGCTAAATTTGACGAACATACATAAACAGAACAGTGGGGTTTCCGGGGGAGAGGCTTCTCTCAGGCTTGTGTCTTTTGACATGTGAGTGAGCTATACAGCTGCACGTCGGTCTGTGATATGGCCCATGTATGTTTGTGCATGTGCCATCCTACATTCATTATCTACGCAGCAAACACACGGAACACTAATTCAAATGCGTGAAGTGGCAATATATAGTGTGTGACGTGAATGACATTTTGATGTTTGTTTGTTTGTGTATGTTTGTAAGTGGGTTTTATGTAGTAGTGCTTATTCAAAGACGTTCATGGTAGCGAACTGTTTTGCATATTAGCTAGCTGCTGATGCTTACTGGCCAGTGGATATAATCCTGTGGTTTCTGAAACCATAGAATTTGTAGTTATGTTCGGAATCCTTGGCCTGTTCGCTCAAACGTTCGGATGAGATACAAATAAAAAGGTAGTGGATTTCGGATGCAACAAGGGTGGCGCGTGTGGGATTTAGGAACGATAAGTTTTTTGTGATGCCTATCGATTGTGCCTGAACATCGGGCTTGGCTTTTTGTTTTGACTACAAAAAAATCCACGGTCATCACACATGTAACCTGATAAGAATCCAGTTCTCATATCAATTGACTTAACGGCACCGCAAAGATAACAAAATTGCGTTTCAAAGACCGGTGAGCAAGCGGGATCACGTTTGCCATGCCACAAACACGAACGCTGAGTCATACAGCAAACGCCCTTTTTGCGATTGACACAATTGAATGAAAGATCATTTTGGTTCAACGGGATTTTTTAAAATTTCCAACTGACGTGTGTTCCAGTGTTTGCATTCAAATGAGTCATCCATCACACCCACAATTGTCCGAATTTTTTGTTTTGCGGGTGTACTGTACAATCGTCACTTTCTGGAAGGCGGTAATTTGAAGGGTCACTGGTCAAACAGTCTGCGGCATTATAAGCACCAAAGGTCTCTTTTGCATTCACAATCCAACGTACAACCCTGCAGCTAATTAAAAACATAAAATACGTTGGTTGAACGTAAACCTTTAGTTTGGAACACGGTCGTAAAAGTTGAAACCTTTTATAGTTGAACTGACAAAGTGATTAAAATTTGTACCAAGAGGTCTTGTCTGATGTTATACATAACCAACCGTACTGTATAGTATACATAGGTGGCTTTCTGGCTTGTGCTGCTGCAGTTCTGCCTGAACACGAATTATCGCCCCCTCGGGAACGTGATGTGCCCACCAGCGTGCATCCTCGTGGGATATGTTTTGTAGTTATGTGATGGAATGGAACTCTGTGAACTAACAGCCGCAAATTCGATAACATTAGCGGGAAAGTGGGGGCTCACAGCGAAGGCAATTTCATATTTCCATAACATCGCCAGCTCTTGTACTTTGGTACTTTATCTTCCTTCGTGACCAGTTTGACCAGAAGGAAGAAAAAGGTTTGGATTGGAATGGGACTGAGTTGTGGAGGGATTTCAGTTGGACATTGTTCAAGCAACGTGTCACAAAGGCCTCATTTTACGCAATTTATGAAATTGAGGAAGCTGCACGTTTGCCATGAAAAGCGTTTGCAACATAAAGGCAGACAGCCCACAAAACAACAACATAAATACGCATTTCGTGATTGCAGACGCGCAAGAACACCCGGACCTGAGCCGTATCCCAACGCCGCCCGTGTTCGTGCACGAACCGAACGCTGACACGCTCTACTTCCTGTTGGATTCGGCGCACGGCGCTGACGACAACAAACAGTCGTTTCTGTTGAAAGAACGCGAATTCCGCTGTCAGGCACGCGCCAATCCCGATGCACAGTACGCTCGAATTTTGCAGATTGCTGCTTCTTTGGTTTCCTTCATGTATTGTGCTTGTAATGGGGCGTGCCGTGTACCGCACGCTGTTGATAAACCAGTTTTTTGCACTAATGGCTGTCCATTGTGCCACCAACATTTTTGAAATGAGCCACAAGGTTTTGGCAAATGAACCGCCAATGAGCCACCATAATTTCAGGGAGCCAGCACTTGAAGTAAGAATGAGCCACTAGATTTTTGGCAAATAAGCCGCCAATACCACTGACCCATTTTGAAAAACCCCTGAATCTGACTAAACGCTGTTTTTGTCCCTAACTTGCCGTTTACAGTGAACTCTTAGACTGTACAGTCAGCAAATCCTTCAGATATTCGTGGAAGAAGGACGGCAAACCATGGGATCCAGCCAAGGTCGACGGGGACCGAATCCGGATGTACCCGAACGAGGGCTCGTTTTCGTTCAGTCGATTGCGTGACGAGGATGCCGGCACCTACCAATGCATTGCCTACAACGGAAACGGAACTGCATTCGATAGAGAAATCAAATTCGTCAGCGCTTGTGAGTACTGGTCATGCGTGATTCTTGAATTTGTAGAACAAATGTGCAGAATGGCGGTGAAACTACATGTGACCGCACGAATATCAGACATCACCATGCTCGTGATCAACGCAGATCAGATGCCATCACACCGGATGTCACCATGTTTATCAGCGCGTTGTGAGCAGTGCACATACAGCTCCGAAGCATTTGTTCATTGACTCACCCATCAACCACCCAAAAATTATCTGTAGTTTGCTTACACCAGGGTTTACTGTGTAGTTTATGATTGACTTCTAGCAAAGAGGCAGAAAAATTGAGTAACTATTTGGTGCCGAAATACCATGGCTCTTTTTAATGAAACGAAACAAAAAATGTGTAGCTGGTTGAAAAAAATCCGTGCACCATGCTCATGCATGTTTCATTGTTGCAGGGCTGCACCGATTCAAGGACAGCGGTCAGCAAGTGTTCGATGTTGGTCTGGGTGATCCGACCGTTCGTCCGTGCGAGGCGCCCGACTCCGTGCCCGCACCACGCGTCTTCTGGATCTTCAAGTCCGAAAGTAGCACGACGACGCGCGACGCTAAGTTCAAGTCCATCAACAACACCCACATTTCGTCAGACCAGCAAGTCAGTGGTCTCCAGTGGTGTCGTTGGGAAATCAAAAAGTCAGGATACCGGATACCCAAAATTCAAAATTTTCGGATACCGGATACCCAAAATTCAAAATTTTCGGATACCGGATACCCAAAATGAAAAATCTCGGATACCAGGGGGGGGTTGCTCCCAAAAATAAAAAATCTCGGATACCCAGGGGGGGGTTGTTCAAAAAAAGGTCAATTTTTTAGAGGAAAATTGAGCAAAATCGGTGTTGAAAGCGCAAAAAATGGTCATTTTGGGGGTTCTGCTTGCGCTAGCAAGCGATTTTGAGCATTTTGGAGGTAAAAATGGGCGATTTTTACGGTTTTCGGAAAAATTTTAGGGTAGGATACCCCTGGACAAAGGTCAGGATACCCTGGGTGAAAAAATCAAGATACCGGATACCGGATACTAGGGGGGGTAACCCCCCCTTCCCCCCCCCCCAACGACACCACTGGTGGTCTCTCTCGTTTTCTTTATACTTGTGCTTTTCTTTGTCTAACGGACACAAACTGACAGATCTGACAATCGTTGCCTAATTTTTCAGGGCAACCTGTACTTCCACTATGTGATCGACGACGATGTGCGTCAAGACGAATACTACACGTGCACCGTTGAGAACATGGAATTGAATGATTACAAATTCGGCAATCAGTTCAATCTCAATGTACTCAAAGGCGGACAGTACAGGAAAACAAGTTGGTTTATAAGGATAGAAAGCTAAATTGGTTTTTTTTTGAAGATACGGTTATGAAAATTATTGAATGGGTGTTATTGAAGAACTGTTGGCCGCAACGAAATGAGAAAGGGGTGTTGCAATGCCATGGTTCGATTTTCAGTACTTCAAACTGGATAACAAAGATCTTTGTTTTTGAATGTCCGTCCTGTGTAGCGATACTCAATCAAACTGGAGCATTAATAATTTTACAATAAAATTATTGATTCCTTTATTTTACAAACTGTCCTCTTTAGGTTCAGGCGAACGTATCTTAACCGAAACCTATAGAACGAAAAGTATGTTATATATATTTTTGCAAGATAACACAAGCATCACACCTTCTCTGCTGTGGGACTATCCCTTAGAAAACTTTGTAGATATTAGATTCATAGTATAGATAGATGGACTGAGTACTCACACTCACACACGTTACATGCTCTTTCCAAGCACACAGAGTAACTGACAATAATAATATTTAGAATGATGAGTTCCTTCTAGTTTGCTTGTATCACACGTGAAATGTCACGTGAAAATGGACCCAATTCAACCGTTTTTGGCAGTCTAATACGTGTTGCTTTTGTGGCCAAGCGTTCTGTTGACTGACCACACCACTGCAACTGTAACCCGAGTACAATTAGGTACATACGCAAAATAGAGTCTGTCCACTTGCCTGCTCAACGTGTGAACTTTTGGTCCTCCTGTAATCAGGTGTAGAACTTGTCTGACCTCTACAGAAGCAAACCTTTACTCACTTGTACACACAAAACCTATCCTCCGGTAGTCCTGCTACCTCTATTCTCCAACACCTGTCCAGTCCCAGAATTTAACCTCGGCCGGGTTGTAAAATGTTGAGTTCATAATTGACGTCGGATGATTTATACTCGTCGATGCGTGTTAGTGATGTGCTAATCATATTCATCCTGTCGCAACACAATCACCACGGCAGCAACACACGCGAGCGTCCGGTCATAGCCGGGTTGTTGTGGCTTCTACTACCTCCACCACACGTGGCTTGCGCTGCCCAGCATGTGTCCTACCTGGACCCACCAGTCCACTACATACCCCCTTACCGACCCGCCACTAGCCCGATTGATGGCCTAAGTCTGCAGTACGACCCCCAATTTGCAGTGGCATCCGTATCACCCACCCAACTGTATGTCACGCCGAACGGGAAAACAACGGCAATTCGTGGCCAATCGTTCCGATTGGATTGTTTGTTCAGTGGATAGTGAGTGAAGGATGGGACTTTGTGTGTGTCTTGGGTAATCTATTATGTCAAAACTTGCCAATGTCATAACATTTGCACTGAATTTGCGGTAAATCGTTGGCTGTGTGAACGATCATGTTCAATGAGTCACCATCGATTTTCAGTCCAGTACCGACGCCGCGCTGGTACAAGGACAACATCGAGATCATGGGCAACATGAAGGACTACGAGGTGCCGAACCACGGCAAATCGTTGATGATCATGAATGTTTCGGACTCGTCCGCCGGCATGTATGAATGCCGCTTCGATTCGGCGCCGAAACTCAATCGTGGCTTCATGGTCAGGGTTGAAGGTGTGTTTGGGAGTACGTGGACAAGTTCATGAAGTTTCGAAGTGCCAGCCCCATCTTCAAAATAACAGTGCATAAACATTTTGAATTTGTGCCTCTGTGAACATTGTGCCTCTGTCAGCCCTTTCATGGTCACCCGAGCCAAACACTCCGTGTAAAGTGAATAATCTGAGCGGTATTTTGGTTCCTAGTCTGCCTTTTCTACGTACCAGTCCACAACAGATATGGACTTGGATTGTAGTTATACAAAGAAATGACGGGTTCCGTGCCAGCCCGCCGGTCATGTCACTGCAAAGTGAGTTTGTATTTAGTTCAAGTGAACGAGAAAAACACAGGTTGGGTTCTGTGACACAATCCTCGGCCGATTTCAGCCGCGCCATACTTCCCACAAGGTCCGCCAATGCACGTGAATTCGAGTGAGGGCAGTGACGTGACGTTTGAATGTGGCGCTGTGGGAAAGCCGAGCCCGATTTTCACGTTCTTCAAGAATGGACAACGTAAGTAAAGCTGTTTTTTTTGTTCATTTTATATAACGTCGTTTTCAGAAAATATCATTACCCATACGCCACGCACAAATGCTGCCAACAGTTTTTACACAATAATCTCAATCACGTTCCATAAAAATTGCGGTTAAGCGATAGGCCGATAAATGTGGCTTGACATGCCTCTGCCTGCCTGCCAAATGCACGCCACCATTTTTTATTAGCGTTTCACCTGTCGTTAAATCTGACCTTGTTCACATGACGGCTTCAAGCGAGTATAAATTTCAAAAAAGATTACGATCAAAATGTTCCTGTTTATGTCATTCATGAGCGTGCATGACTGGGGAAAGGTGAATGTTGTTTTTATCATTTTTGTATCAGTGCACGGGGGTCCGATTTCACATAAAGTGGCATTTTCGTCGGAATCAAGGAACATGGGGTCATAGTAGTGGCAGGGGAATTACCCCCTCGCCACACCTACCTACCACAAAACAAAACCCGAGGCGCGGGGGGTTAAGTGAAACAAAACAAACCTCTCACAACTCCAAATGATACCTCATAAGCAATTTTATACCTTTTTAAAGCAGAAATCGGTGTTTTTCGATCTTATTTTCCCAAAGAACGCGAGCTCCGCACGCAAACCTACCCATAATAAAGTTTTAAAACAATTTTCGGCAAAAATTCTGAAAAAGCGCTATTTTTTCTCATTTTTTGCCAGAATTGTGTCATAAAAACGGTGTTTTTTGCCTTTTTGAGTGACCAAAATCATGCCTCTCACGCCTCCGGTTCCGGTCCCAACCCCGCGTCATACTTACCTCCCAGCTCCCACACATGGGCCTGCCACTACACTGATGGGGGCTGAGATGAACATGAAAATGTTACCTTGAAAGCAGCGTTGGTTGCTCAAAGTTGATAATCTACAATTCTATTTGCCGTTTTCAGCGCTGCGTTACAGCGGTCACTACGAGATCAAGGAGAACAAGCTGACCATCCGTAATCTACGCAAGGCCGACTTCAGTGGTGATGATGGTGACAACGCGGTGTACCAGTGCAAAGCAGAGAACAAACATGGATACACTTGGGTGAACTTCTATCTCAATATACTAAGTGAGTTTGATTTTCTGTTTTTCTTTGGTTTTCTTAGCTATTTCCTATTTCTGGCTTGTTCCTACCGAGAACGACAGCAGACTAGCAAGACCGCTTTTTCTCCATTTCAAGTGTAATATTGAAACATGGCCAGGTTTTCGCCCGATCCTGTTGGCACACGAGCCCCACGTGGATGCAGTGTCCGGAAACACAGTGACACTGAAGTGCAAGTTCTTTGCCTCGCCTCCACCCACTGTCACCTGGTACAGTCCATCGTCAGCTGGAAATATCGGGGGCGCTAACTCATCGGGAGTGGATGAACATGGGGTGCGTTTGGGGTTCCGTTTACTTTTTTTATGTTTTACGAATTCGCACTTGATACAATACAGTGAAAATAACGTGATTCCCTCGCATTCAGGTGTCGACCTACGTGATCCACAACGTGAACGTGAACGCAGCTGGTGAATACCGATGCCATGCGATCAACAAGGAGGGTGATCAGACGGGACGTGTCAGTTTGGCTGTGCTCGGTTGGTCGATTGGATTGAATTTCACCGAATTATATTTCGAAATTGGCCGTTGTTCAATCCCGTTTTGTTTTTCAGACGCTACGCATATCATACAAGACGGTCTGAAGGACTCGACGGTGATTGCTGGTCAGGAAATTCGACTGCCCTGCAAGACCACACATGATCCGCGACTGATGGTGACGATTCGATGGTGGGTTCTTTCAGATCGTGTTTTCTGCATATATTTTGAAGAGCTATGGATTGATTTGAACCGCACGAAATTTCGGAGGTAACAGTGCCTATCAATCAATCTTATTGACGTGGGTGTGTAGCTGGTCAGGTTAGGATCATCACATCACAATTATTCAACTGGTGTGTTTACAGGCTGATCGACAATCGCCCGCTGGGTCACAATCTACTCAAATCTGGTCATTATCGATTGGAGGACGACCACACGTTGGTGATTCGCGAGCCACATGCCGATGACACTGGGCGTTATGCGTGTGAGGCACAGACACGATTGGACACCACCAGACGAACTGTGCAGATCACCGTGAAAGGTCTGTGTGTGTGTTTTTGTGTTTGCGTTTGGTGTACCGCCAGACCATTGTGTGGTCCTTTGTTGTGCCAGCAGTTCCACAGGGCCAGAATTTCCAACGGATTCGCCGGAAAGGTAACATTGACAAAAATTTCCGCAGTTCATACATACTTCGCCTCTTTCGCAAAATTTTCGCTACCGAATTTATTGCAACCAAACACGTTACCTACATATGTTCAGACGTGCCACGTCCCCCGCAACCGGGCATGATGACCTGTTCATCCGACCAACGTGCGGCCGAAATTCAGTTCATTCACGTTGAGAAAATGAGTCTGGCAGCACCGGTGAAGGAGTTCTGGGTGCAATATCAGATCGACAACTCGGAACATCGCGCCTGGAGGACTTGGGAACAACCGGCCGTGCCGAAGAAGAATGATCAGAAACAGGTGTGACATTGGAGTTTTTGATCTTGTGAACACTGGTTGGTGATGCTCTGGGGCACCATTTGTCTGGGAATGAAACCAATGGGACGCTGGAGCACGCAACAATACCGGTTATTTTTCTTGTCTTGTTTCAGGTCAGCAAAGACTACGCCACCAATCTGGTCACGTACAACATGCACGTCAAGATTCGTCTGCCGCCGTATGGCAACTATCGATTCAGAATATTGGCACGCAATGAGGTAGGTCGAGATGGTTGTTATTTTTATTGTTGTAAATGAACGACCTTGTCACATCGTTGGCGGTGGTGGCAGCATAGCAGTGCTCAGCCAAAAAGAGTGGACAATGCAGCCTTGCTGCTCAGATAACGCCACATCCACATTAGGCGCCGAATCAAGGAACCAGCTGCACATGTGCTAAATCCACATGATTTCATTCGCAGGTTGGCGACAGTGCCCCAGCCGAGTTCGATCCCGAGTACATCTGCACGACACCGGCAGCGCGGCCCAACACCAATCCGAGGGGTGTCTACGCCAAGGGCACCACTGGTGACAATATGATTGTGCATTGGGACCCGATGGAACGCGATGAGTGGCGGGGACCTGGATTCGGATATGTCGTGCGGTACAAACCTGAAGGTGGGAATAGCTTTCGATAGGAACCCTCCACCTTGTGAATATCTTAGAAAGATATTTTAGGTCCCCAATCACCCGTTAACCTTAGTTCCATTTGTAGTTCACATTTTCTATGGTAAATGACCGAAAATGACAGGGCCAGATTCTATCGCATTTTGCTGAAGCCAAACTATTTTTTTCATGGACGGTTTTTCGAGCTGCCAAGACGTTCATTAATTGCACGAGATACATAATGACTAATTTCAGGTCAATCCGATTGGGAGGACGCGGTTGCAGTGGAAGACCCCTACCAAGACATGCTGGTCATCCAAACAGGCCCCGATTCGACGTACAAACCATACGAAGTGCAAGTGCAGGCACGAAACGACGAGGGATTGTCAGAGGCCACACCTGAAACCAAGCAGGGATATTCGGGCGAAGGAGGTAAATATTGTTGGTTATTAAGTGTTCTCGGTAGTGCAATCCCTATTCTATTACGTAGTTTTGCAAGCTTTCTTATATTTCCTCAGTCAGTTTTGTCTTCAATTTTCAGTGCCCACCGGTAAAGTGGAGGGTTTCGAACTGGTCGGCAAGCCAATGAGTGGGACATCAGCCAAGTTCCGATGGAATAAAGTGGATGAGTCCACGTTGAATGGAGAGTTCAAAGGATACAAGGTTCGTTCGGTCGGGTTTCTGTTACACGACCTTTCGCAATTTTTAGCCTTTTTTCAGAATGAGCAGATTATTTTCTCAATTTGTTATCCATTTCTAAGATTGTGCACTGGCACGAGGACGAACCAACGAGTGAAGACGCTGCCTTCCGATATTTCCTGCGACGAAAGAAGCGCTCGCCGTCTGTTGTACACAAGGTCTGTTGTTTATTGTTGACGGTTCAATTAAACATGCTTTTTTGAATGACAAAATAAAAATAATTTTGATTGCAGGAGGCAGTGTTCGGCCGTGATGCGACACAAGGCACAGTGTACGGCCTGAAACCGATGCACACAAACAAAGCGTACATTGTGGCGATGAATGGTGCACATGATGGGCCCGAGTCCGACCACATTACGTTCCAGATGCCGGAAGGAAGTATGTACATATTTTTTCGAGTGATGTTTTATGTTATATTTACATTTGACGAAGGGGGGGTGGTTATTGGAGATGGGACAAAATTCCGAATAGAGAATTGCGGCGAAATGGAAACATTCTGATCGACAAAATTTCAAAATGTTACCAGGTCCCGAGGCGGTACGCACCCTGATCGCGCGTGCCATCACTGACTCACAAGTAGCGCTGTTCTGGAAACTGCCGAGAGAAATCAATGGTGTGCTTAGAGGGTACCAACTGAATTACTGCAAAGGTTAGATGGTGTTGTGGTCTGTGTATGAGCTTTCACGTTTCACCCTGTGCTGGAAAAGTGTAAAATGCAGCCCGATGTCAAACTTTATGATCCGGCCCGGTCGTGCGTTGGTCACCGTGTGTATTATTTTAAATGAGGATAATCGAGTCTTGTGAACAAGGCAAGACGGTGCGGGGTCGATCCCCAAGTTAGACACCACAGCCGTAATAGATATGTATTTTTAATTATATGTTAAATAAAATGACTTGTAAATGTACTGTATCAATGTAAATGATTGCAGTTGACGAGAGCACGAACACGCCGATCGACACGGACTGCCCGGTGTTGCACGAGCCGAATCCGACCGCAACCGACTGGATTGTGAAACATCTCGAGCCGAACACGGTTTACCGATTCACGGTGCGCGCAAAAAGTGGCGCTGACGATCTGGGTGATCCGAATACTGCCGATGCCAAGACACTGCCCTTGATTATCAGGAAAGATGGTCGGTTCGGACGGGGAATTTGTTTTTGTGGTAGCGTAGCCATCTGGTGCACTCGCACTGATGGTTGCCTGATGCACCTTACGTCTGAGAGAGCAGGTCGAAGCGGGCAACCGCAAATACGGTGTGCAATTCGTATTGTAGCAGGAAATTGGGGTTTTGGACGCGAGCGAATTCGAATGCCTTTCAGCTTATGAACCAATCTTTCTCTGTGACGATGATATTTGTATGCTATCATTGTTTCTCGTATCCGGCCCATCTTCCTGATCGTACGCCCTGAAAGGAATTCGTTTTGATATTTTCAAAATGAATGTTTTTTGTGTTTCATTATACTTTCATGTCACGCTTTTGCAGCGTTATTTATCTATTGTGTTTGTTCCGTATCAGATTTGATTTCCGCCGGGCGTAATTTGTAACAGCTTGATATTCGGTATTATTATTGCAATATTGCAATGCATAGGTATGTGGGCCCACAACCTGGTGTGTAAGCAACAGTCTTGTCAATGGGCATTCAGAATAGCTTATTTGCAACCGGTGCTGTCCTGCAACACCCGTCTGTCTATGTGCTAGGTAGTAAAATGTCTAGTGGCTTGGCTGCATAGCTCTCTAAAACCTGCCTTCGTAGTCTGCCTACTCGGTCCAGTACTATTTTACTACGCATGCCCGCCTACTGGTGGCTTTCCAGCCACTTTTTTCGCCAATGAAACAAAATGGAAAACGAAGCCAAACCAGCCAGCCAAGTTGACAAGAACATCTTTTCAGCACAAGCTTGAGTTTTTGAGTGCAGGAAATAAAAGTTGTTACGGTCAAGAGTTAAGTTGAATCCTACACACACATTTTGTAAGTGTAACCCAGAGTTTGCTGTTTTGCGCCCCAGAATCTCTGGGTGACTTTTCGAGATGAAGTTTTTGCCAGTTTTTTGTCGTTGTGGCATATTGTTTAGACGACGCAATCTTTCTCACGCCGAATTTCCTGTTTTTTGGTAAATAATAAACGAACGTTCTAACCAGCCAGTGCCTGAGTGTTCTAGTCTCCCTGAATACTTATGTTAGCCTTTTTAAGTCTTGTCTTGTGCTGAACACGCGCTTTTACTGCGATTTCCGCCGGTCAATTTTTTCGCGGCCCTCTGGACTCAACTCACAGCTTGTTATTATGGCCGTAATAACCGTAAGCCTCATAAAAAGCGCGATATGCGGCTTGTTTTTATCTGTTGCGCAGCTGTTGCTCTTCTCTTGTCATCCTGGCGTGTACAAACCTCAGTGGAACTTTTCGAGGCGCTCTTTTCGCCCTCTCTCTCCCACTGTAACTCAATGTTCCGCTGTCGTAAATGGTCGAGTGCTTATATTTTATATCCATTGTTCTTTTATGCTATTGGTTTGTGATTGAGTCTTTCCACTTCATTGATGTACATTGCATTCGAAGGATGGGTTTGGTCCCATGGCCAGTTTTTTCGAGCAAGAAATAAGACGATTTACAATCTGAACCTGGTGTCGGTCGCAGTTTTGTCTGCTGAAGGGTGGATGCGCACTTATCAAATTATAGTACCCGAACAGCTCTGAGTTTTTTTGCGGCTTTTTAGGCCAGCTCCGTGGCGGTTCTGGGGGTTTTTGCTTGTCGTATTTCATTCACCCACCACAAGCTAAGCACAGACCAACGGGTGAGCCCATCCGCACAGTTTACGTCCAGGTGGGTGCTGTCTCCTGTGTGCGCACAACGGTTATTATTATTGAACTGTGTCTTCTCTAGCTTGGTAATAATACTGAATGGATTATGTTTTAGTATATTGTCGCTTAGCATGACCATGCTAGCTCCGATATTGTCGTAGGTCTTTGTATTGCTGGTTCGAACAGGCCTCGGTATTGTACCTTCCCACAAACCTGGTAAATCTGCCCCTTTTGTGAAACCGCTCTTATTTTCTCCAGCCCTCTTCACTCGTTAAACTTTGTGAGGTTTTATTTGATTTGAAACTGTTGTTTGCGCATTAATGGCTCTTCAATTCTGGGCGGGCGCGGGCAGCGCGTGCATTTTTGTTTGTGTTTTGGAGTGTTTAGACAACCTTATGTAATTTTCGATGTCCTGTTTGTTAGACGTTTAACACAAGGCACATGTCACCGGTAAATTTGCTGTAAATTGTGTTCCGTTCACTTATTTTCGCTCTACATTTGTGAAGAACGGCCGTTTTATGAGTATTCATTGAAACGACAAAAATGTCACTCTGGTCTCCCGTAAAACGAGCAATATACGGACACCTTGTGGATAAACCAAGAAAAATTCATTAACCGTTCAATCCATCTTATGTGGGCTCATTTTGTTGTGAATTTATTCGTTTTCCACGCACAGGTTCAATAGCCTATCATATATATGTGTGTGTGTCCCTACTACTCACGCTTCAATGGTTTCAGTTGTCATTATCCACGGTGTATCGGTTATCTGGTCATTGTTTCACGTTTGTGTCCACATGTGGACTCCATGATTTATGAGTTTCTTAATTATACTGTTGGTTGGTACGTATATTCCAATTTTTTCTAGCTCGAATGTTAGATTCGCTTTCCTCGCAATTGTCCCAAATATTTTGAACAGGTCCTGATTCCCCTATATACTGTTTGGACTCTCCTGCTTATCTCCTTTAAAGCATGCTCGTTCCAGTAGTGCATCATTCATTTCGTGAGTGTCATATAATTTTTTGTCGTTTGGCGTTCATTTTGCCCGAGCCAGTCCCAGTGCTGTGGTGTAATGTGACTGTAGGTGCTGAGAATGGATGCATGCTCTGATCTGCTGAGCCGGCCGTTTTGTTGGCCTGACCTGACCTGCTCACAGTAACTTGTCTGTCGCCATTTAACTCACGCCAAATAAATTTCTCGTCTTTCTGGACCTAACTACCCCGATCTCATTTTGCTAAATTTACATAAGCTAAAGCAACCACTCCTTGAGCCCAAGACAAGTGCTTTGGTTTAGCCCCTGCCGCATGGCCCACATTACCCTGTGCGTTGATGTGATGGTGCAATTTTTCCTCCAGGCCTAGAAATTAGCATAGTTTGTCTGGCTCGTGCGTAGATTGGTTTCTGTCCGTTTCGCTCCAAAGCCCGATTCCCTAGCTAATAGTTTTTTCTGCTGACTCAAGATGTATGAGGCGTATCTTCAGCGAACGTATGCCATTTCGCATACCGTGTGCTGTTGTTTCTGTACTTTCTGGGAACCCCTCCGAGCTTGAGTGAGAACGTGCTTTTTTGTTTCAGTGGCAGTCAGTTATAGGGCCCGATGAAAAGTTAAAAACACAAAAAACGTAATTTGTGCCTGATATCTGAGAGCTGCACGGTTCAAGGAACGCATGCGCCCTTTTTGGTTCACTGGCTCTCAAACACCGGCTTTATCACTGGTTTTCAAATAATGGTTGCCTACAAAGTGTTCCCATTTCCACCAAATTGTCTGTCCACTCAATAAGCACGAGTCTTTGTTTGTGGGTTGTCACTTGTGCATTCTGGTGTGCGCCATAGCCTGACTGCTCTGGTGACAGTTGTAAATGACGTCTCTCGTGGCAGAAGACAAAAAAGCGCCAGAACTTTGCACCCGGTACCATTTGTACTTTTCGCTCAGCATCGGCGTGCCGTTTGGACAGGCGTTGATAAGTCGAGAGGGCTTTGACGTTCAAGGGCTTATAGTAACGTCTGCATCACAATTAATCTATCTCTCATGTTTGACGCAACAAAATGGAAAGTGCGTGCCCACCCAGGTTGTCTTGTGCGACCAGGCGATCACGGAACTGAAAGGCGGTCACCTGTGCCATACAGCCATGTGTGCGAGAGCCGGAACTTTTCCATCCAAACTGTTCTGACGAATGTTTTAGTCGTATTGGACGCAATCAAGAGCTGTACATGTTTGCTGTGTGCAGTAGCGTTTGAATTTTTCTCTGGAGCTCCATTGGAGGTGGTCTATTTGACTGCCATCTCGCAAGAGAACCACGGTCTTTCTTGTTTCAGTCGTTTTTGATGATGGTTTGAACGCGTGAGTCCCTCAATTTCAGTGCTTTCCAAGCGCTGCACGTTGTGGAACAACAATGTTCATTTTGCCCGTCTGTTACGTATTCTTCAAAATGATGATGACTTGTTCATTCTTGTGTAACTGCATTTGTCTGTCCTGAAGGCGAGCAATGCGAGTCGCTCATTTGTTCCAAAATGGCTTAGCTCGCTGATTGCGCGGTGAGAAAGCGTCAGATTAAATTTTTAGGAACGTTTCCTCAGCAAGTAAATAAGATCGAAAATAAAAGTTTTGTGCGCCGATGATGCTTTTGCACGCCGAAAGCCATAAAACGTTATGCTAACGTTATATACAAACGTCGAAAACCAAGCGTATGAGGAACCTTAGCGGTTTATTGGAGAATAAGAGTTGATAGTGTATGGGGCGGATTTTGGTGTAAAACTACATGATATCTATAGCTGCTTACTATATTTCGTAAATACCAGGCTCATTTTTGTTTTCGATGAACCACAAACGCTTGGGCATAAACTTTATTTGTTATTGTTACCCAAGAAAAGCGGGGTGAAGTATGCACAGCCGTCGTTATACTTTCTGTACTCAGTAACGTCAACGTTTATGTTTCATTCATGCATGCAGCAAAAGGTTGCCCACCAAGCCTGGCCAATTTGATTTTGTGAGGTAATATAATATCAGTTCGGCACACAACGCAATTAGACGTTTATTTATAGGGTATACATGTGATGCCTAAGGGATAACGAGCTATCCGAAACTCAGCAGCATATTCCATAATACTTGGGTACTCAAATAAATGTCCGCATTTTTAGTTTTCCGCGTAGAGATCGTAAAAACCGAAATTCATTTGCTCGGGCAGGATTTGTAATGTGTTCGAAAAAGGAACTAACTGTATCGTTCTCGCATGTATAAATACGAACGAACGTTGGCCAGTGTTTTTTCCAGTGGCTGTCTCTGGAACGAAATTCTCATAAAAGTTCTCGAAAGGTATGTAGCTCCCGCAGAGCTGTGAAATCTTCACTTACTCATCTAGGAATACATCTATAAAACAGGAGGTGAAGCGCATTTTTATCTAAAATTGTTATTTCTTGTTCTCTAGAATGTTTTTGCTTCATCCAGTATTTTTCCTGCATTGGTTACAGTGAGGAAACATCTGATATCTGATTTGTCTTGTAGCATCCCATTCTTTCGTTTGGTAATTCATGAGAAGAATTTGTTTTTCTCGACCGGAAGCACATGGATGCATTCAGATTATCTATTTTTGCATCTGCTCCGCACGCAGCGCACATAACAACAGCACACTGACTGGGTGCCGCATACCTTTGGTTTCCGGTTGTTGTAACCAGCATCAAGAAAGGCGTCGCTAGGCACAAAGCTGGCCGACGTTCCTTCGCTAACAGTAATGGTAACGCTGCAAGCTCAATCCATCTCTGCTTTGTATGTGCGCCTAAAATTGATTTATGTATCCGTGCTGATGCACGGATGCGTTTCGGACCCGATCTTTGGTACCAGTCGTGTGTTTGGTCGTGCTGGATCTGACTTGTCAATGATATTCTATCATTTTGCAAAACGGAATGGATCCCGAGATGTTCCTATTTCCGGGAAGCAACGATGAGCTGCTTTATGTCTGTCTGTCGTCGTATCACTTGCATCACGCCTAATCCCATTTTGAACGTTTTGTCAGTTTGTCAGCTTGTGTGCATATTATGCGTTTCTTGCTGCATCGTGTCCTTTGTACTGTTCTGTTGAAAGATGCGCGTGGTTCTTGGCTGTAAGTTTTGTGAAACATTTGCTCATTTGTGAAACTGATTTTAGACATGGTATATATTTACCGCCCTTCAAAATATTCCTGATTAAGCCAGCATGGAGTTAAACGAGCAGCCATCGTGTTCGAAATCCAGTTCGGGCACCAAACAACCCAGGCCAACTGAGTGGAGTAAAAGCGACAGAAGTGCCAGATTACGTCATCATCATCTTCATGTTGTGATTCCAACATGGAATGCTCATGCATTTCTTCTCACAACAACGCTCTTATTACTGACATCGAGTCTTTGGGTATCGGTCTCGGCCGAGGACCCTGCTGTGGTAAACGAACAACAGCTGTCAAACGTTGAAACCCGTTCACCGACAACGCAAACATTCACACCACCGCCTGATGAGGATATTATTGACGAGAATAAACTGCCAGCTAGAATCGTATTCAATAAGTGTGCGTTGCATTTTGTGCCTGTGCGTGTCTCGGAAAGATTGGTTCATATCACCCAAGAATTTGACGCGTTTTCGGTGGATACTTTTCTCAGCAAGTGATCTTGTGAGTAAAACGTCCCACATTGCAGCCATTCCCGTCGCGCCAACTTTGGACATTTCTGGCATTGGTGAAGACCATCTGAATGTGACCAGGCTGCCCGGGCAGTACAGTGAACGGGACAAGGCACCGGTCGGAGAGGACGGATACTTCAAGATTCGCGAATTGGGTACGTTTTGCGTTGTGAGTTGGTTTGGTATTTATATGGCATTTTTAGCTCAATCCTCGTCAAAACACCATCCGTGAAACCAGACCGGACTCTCACGCGATGTCCAAGGTGGTAGGACTTGTACTTCGAGTGATGCGTAGCCTACAATGTTCGTATACTTCATTAGCACTTCACTTGTCTGATACATTTTTGAAAGGGAACAATTTGTCACACGTTATATGGCCGCTAGTGGTTTTTGAATTCTGAATGAAACACGCACTTTTTGCAATTTTTCTTCGAAATGAAGCCAAGATTCTGTTATTGGGTATCGTTAGCAAAAACGCTCACACATACCAGATAGATACCAAGTTTCTTGGGGATGGTCAGTTGTGTACAGCATTATCAAGTGGAGCACCGCTGTGCCTATGTCTGATTGTGGGTTTGTATGTATTTCTCGCTCTCAGTTTTGAATGAGTTATTGTCCAAGTAGGGCGGATAAGCACTTAGTAATTATACGCACGAGCTGTAAGCTCCGTGTGATAACAACGTGTCTGTTGTGTGTTTGTTGTTTACCATAAGGTGCCGCGGCGCATGTTTGTGGTAACACTCCTGGGCAGCAGTAAATACCTTGATTTAGCGAGTTGAGAGTACCGAACGGGTGCGGTCCTTTTCATTCCATTCCGTGTGAGAACTGACCATGTGTTTCCGCACACTATTTTTGCGCAGTAAGAATATAATCAGAAATGCATGCTCTTTTGAACGACGGCAGGCGGGTCAAAAGCTGTGAATGAAGTAGACTACCCTGGTCATTGGTCACTCACTGTGCTTGCACATGAGACCCGATGTGACTGCGCTGATGCGTGATTTGTAGGATCACGCTTTTGGGCACGATGAACCAAATGCAAACTGCGCCCAATAATGTTCAAGGTGTTCTGTTTGTGTGAATGTTCATTTCATGTTGTTCACTGGTCAGTGAAGTACTGGCCGACGAGTGGATTAGCAGGAGGACTAGACTAGACCAGTACTTCTTCAGGTTATACTTATGATGATGATAAGCTTGGAGCTGAGAACATTCAGTTCTGCGGTCAGTGGGGCCAGCGTGTGAGCTGGCGTGAACAAATGCATCAGACACAAGCTTCTTGTACCCAGTTTTTGTAAACTTGTGAGTGTGCCATTTACGCACGAAGGAAATCAGTTGGGCGCTTTGACCCGCCCGCACCCGCCAGGCTGAGCGAGCGTGAGTTACTCAGCCATTATCATGCTAATATCGGATACAGCTGGCAGCAGACGCACAAAATTGCCGTCATATTTCTGTTAGATGTAATAATCACACCATACGGCGTATCTTGCTCGTATGGCCATTATATGTGCCAAAATAGCCCATTGCGCTCACTGGGTACACGGCCAGCCAGCCAGCCATTATAACTAACTTTATGTGGCATGACATGAATTTTGACATGTTCTGGTATATTTTTGAGTCACTTTGACTAGTTTTTGAACGTGACGAGAATCTGTGTTCTATCGCCTTTGGTATAATGACAGCTTTAGATGGTGCTTACTTGCATACAAGATTGTAACTTGACGCCCGTCCTTTTTGAATTTGGAATCGGCGCCTTTTTGTCTTGCAACCTTCAGACTTGATTAATTATTCAGTATTTGTGATCATAGAGTAAAGCGTTCGGCACTGCCAGGTTTAGCTTCGTGTTACTGAAATTATCCCGGAATATTACAGTTGCAGAGCACAAAGCTGGTTTTATGCCTTAATTTTCGTGCCAGCGTTCGATTAAGAGTGCAATCTTACGAAACTCAGGGAAAAAGATGTCTATTGCCGGTCTGGTTGCTAGGTATATTTTCGCCACCGCGTATAACTTGTCGAAACGGGAGTTCGGTTGGTCGATAGAATATGGATGGTGTTTTGGGGGATTGTTAGGTTTCTGTTCAGAAAGAACGGATCTGAATCATGTTGATGTTGAGCCATGATTTGTGGACGAACGAACAGCATCTGATGTTTTTGGAAACCGTAAGCAAATTTGGCAGTTTGGTCTACAAGTGAATTGGTGGTGATAGTTAATGAACCCATGCATGCAGGCGAGCGTGGCATCGTTCTACTCCTGTTGAACACAGACACGCATGTGTGACGCTGTGTCAGGAGTCGCATGATGCCATGGTCAGAGCATACACCACACTCCACCAGCTCACCACCTAACATATCTAAACATGTGTGATGTTTGACAGGCGAGGACGACGAATGGATGACGGTGCATCCGCAACAGACCAATTTCACAGCGACCCTGGCCGGACTCGAACCCGGCACGACATACGAGGTGGTGGCCGTGTCAGTCGCTAACCACCCGAATGGAGTCAAGAAAACGGCCGAGTCCGCACCGATGTATGTCAAGACGGCTGGCACAAGTGAGTAATGATATAAAGATTTGGGTGCAACTTTTCGTGTCAACAAGTTTCTATGGAAAATTTTAGGTAAAATGTAAGATCAAAGATGTAAAACTCGGTAATCGGCTGCAGGCCCGATCCTGGTCACGTGTTTTTTTGACTTTTTGAGATTTACTGATGTCACTAATTTCGACCACGCCAAAATTTGTTTCCTAACACCATTATAATTTTTACGATGCTCGTGGTTAGTGCCGTCAACAAATCTCGAAGCATTTTGATACAAAATCTCATACGGCTAAGGTGAGACCGAACCGATTACTGGGATGCCGGCTTTAGTATTTGATTAAGCTTCAGTCTGCTTTGAAAAGCGGAAGACAGTTCAGCCATGTGAATCTAGGTCCATAGATACCTACATATGTACACAGGTATACTGCATGGCTCGTTAGATTGGCTGTGATTTAGTTGCACGGTTCAGTTGTCCTAGTTTCTCATTGGTTATCATAATGTTTCATGTGCCTATTATATCTGTAGAAGGCGCCATGGTGTTGAGTCCGTTCATAACGCGTCCACCATTGGACTACATTCGCACCACCGTCCGTTTGCAATTGTCCACGCCAGCGCATGTTGATTGGTGGACAAGGCCCACGGCACTGTCAACCACCACGCGGGCACCTGTTGAGATGACGGAGACAACTCAGAAATCACTTTCTACGTACAATCCTGTGACGACCGAAATTGTCACTTCTGAACCCGGTTCAGAGCAGGACCTGTCGTTCAGCACTACCAAATCAAATAATGATTCATCAACCACAACGATCGCCTCAACCGAATCGTTGGGAAATATTGTCACAGTTACGTCATCCGACAATGACGTTGTGTACGAGTACAGGGACAGCGACCGGACCGAGACCACGACTACCTCACCAACAAATGTGCAACCAACGACACAGTTCGTGTATGACTACGACTATGTGCCGTGGGGCGAGCCATATCATGCTCCTGACCGGGCCACGACAGGCACCTTTGAGGACAATGAAGATTCGACCACAACGACGATCTCCCTGGCCGAGACCATAAGTTGGGGTGAGAATTACGACCGAACAACGGTGATCAATCGGATTGTTCCTGAGCAATCAGGTTATGATCATGATGACCAGTCGCAGATCGTGATGGACTATGACTTGAGTGCTGAGCCGATCGAATTATTGTCATTGGAGGGCTGTGTGGATGAAGCCATTGATGGACTCGATCGAATGGGCGATGTCGGTGGTGCACCAGTGCGACTCAGATGTGCTCGCAGTGAGTGTGTGCGTGTGCGAACTGTGTGTGCTGTGATCGGGATATGGCCGGAACAGCGGAGCACAAATTGACCCAAAACTAACAGCTATTCGTTCAGTTAACCGTTGTTATTGCAAACGTACTGTTGTGTCCCGCGCCGTTTTGTCTCTTGCCCATCAAGGTGGTGACCTCAATCCATTCTTAACGCCGCTTTTGACGTATTTTATGACGTAACGAAGCTGCACATTTTCTGACATCTGAAGTCCGCCGTATACTAACCTTTAGTGTGTTTTGCAATTGTTGTAGCTAAGCGCACTAGTTGACGACACCGTTGCTTGTTGTTTTTTTTTTCGCTTTTTACGTGCATCTATTTTGCAACGCTTCTGTTCAACTATGTTTGCGATGCGCAACTTGTGTGACAGTAAAATACCCACATAAAAAACTACCTCCACATGGCTGAACGAGACTCTTCACGCTTTTGCCCTGTGTTTGATGTGAAAACGGTCGCTGTTTAACGACGCTTCAAATTCTAAAGTTTACTGCAAACAGTTCTATATTTACAGTCAAATGTGTGAAACATCACAATTTCCTTGCCATTCCAGGACGACCGCTGATGTCGTGGTGGTGGCTGATCATATTGATCGCAATTATCGTCCTGTTGATCATCATTCTGTGCATTGTGTGCGCCATATCAAGGAATAGGTAGGTAGATGAATTTGTTGTTTTTTGGTTGGGATCAAACTTGGTCACCAGACCTGCACCGGAGGAAATTTTTACTCCCAGCCAGTGATGGGTTTCAGATCGAAAATTTAGGAGATCTGCTAAGCCATCAGAGCAAAATTACGGGTATCTGGTAATTGTTCACGCCATCAAAACAGTACTACAACAGGACAGCTGGCCGGACCTGTCTGGTTCGCAATAAGAAGCAAGCAAACATTGAAAAATCTCTTTCAGATAGATTATACCTTTTCCCCGAGGTTTACAGTGCGTAAAGGTAGCTGAATTCACAATACGAAAAATAATCCGGATGGTAAACTAGATAACCGGGAGATAATTGTGTGGGATACTTTCTGTGCTTGCGGCACATATTGTTGAGCGTAGAATCTTTGTCCAACACTTGACAATCATTTGCTTGCGAATTCGAGCCATTTGAATGCTGCTGTTGCTCAACCGTGCTATTGCTCAATTGTGCTGCATAATCTCGAAATATTGGTTGTCAATAAAATCGTGTGTCGAATCAAGTCGGTCCAATTTGGTCGATGGCAGAATGAGAATTAAATCTGTTGAAAAGAACACGTCAACAGAAACGTGAGCGTTCTCAATCGTAAATTGGTAAATTTTATGATGCTTCAGGGGTGCCAAATATTCGGTGTCAAAACGCGAGGCTGAACAGGGCCGTGAGCCGATGTTGGGCAAAGACGAGAAGGGATTCGGCGAATACAATGGAAAACCGTTAGTGTTGACGTTTCACATGCTTTTCTGTTACCCAGGTTTTCTGCCGAGTTCGCCTATGTAGTTATTCGTATTAAAATTATTTCATTCGCTGTTGTTGCAGTGACGGCGAAGACAAACATTCGTTAGCGAGCAAGCCCGAGTCGGAAACGGACAGTATGGCGAATTACGGCGATGGATGTGGAGAGGACGGAATCGGGTATAACGAAGAGGGCAGTTGGGTGTTCGGTTAGTGGGTGTATTTCAGTATTGGGTGGATTTAGATGGCCTGGTTTGCAGAATGCTGTGCACCCTGTTCGATAATCCAGACTTGTCCTTAGGCTTCCGCTTCGTGCTGGCACCATGAGCGAACTTGAATGTAACTGTTTCCACAACCACATTCCCAGCACTATTTTTGTCGCTATCTTTTAGCCACTTTTTTATTGAGCAACAAGTTCTAGCGCACATACTGCACTTCATGCCCAATTAACGAAACACCACGTATTATGCAGGTGCATACGGTCATCGTGCCGAACTGCTGAAAAACACAACGTCGACGTCAGCGAATCCCGACCCGGACAAGAAGTCAACGATGGTCTAGCACGTGATGGTTGGATCTAAATAACGTTATGTTGAAAGGGCGCACTATGCTGCCTGGCTAGTCAGTGTAATTAGAGTTTTTTGATTGATTATAACTGCGAGTTTATATTTACTTATGATTATTATGATCATGTTAAAAATTTATGATACAATTAGCTTTTTTCGATTTTTTTCGTTTTTCTCTTTTGTTCTCGCGATGCGCAAATGTGCTTTGTTTCAGCTCTGTGTTTATACGTCTCTCTTTCGTCGTTTTGTTAATGAAACAGTTGGTTGGTTCCATAATTGCATTCTGTTGACTTATTTTGAACTATTATTTTTTGTTGTCCAACCGCAAATCTCGCTATTTTCATTCACAGTTACGTATGCATGCATAATGAACTTGTTGAAGTATCTGGAACGTGTGTGTATGTGGTTTATCTAATTGATGAGCATCATGATGGTTTTTTCTTTTTTGTTCAATCTCTCACGTTACATATACCTGTATCTTTTTGTCTTTTTGCTCTTTTTTTGTGATCAACATCTCCACTAGCTTATACAGTTTAGGCAACATTGTTTGTTGATGATGATGAAACATGTGACTAAGGAACGTATGCTTTCTTTAAGAATTAGTGACTGTCAAATGCGATGTTCGAAGAAATATAAAAATTATGATTTAACGTTGTTCCTTATTATTTCCACTGATTCATGTTCTCCCGGTTATATGTCGCTTCAGAAATTCTGTTATTCTTGTGTCGAACGCCAATTAGTTTCGCTATTACTACACCATCACAAAATCAGATTGATGCATTTTCTTTTTCTATTCATTATTTGTATCATTACATCCAGTATATTAAAAAATTAGAACCTGATTTTCAGGTTGAAATTATTCTAGTATGATTACAATGGCTACAAGTTGCTGTCTGGCGCACATTGCCTCATTTTTTGACGATTTTTGTAATGTTCAGTGTTTCTTCTTTTTTCTCGGTTGTGCGAAACAAAAAACGCGAAAATGTGTAAAGATTTCATTCTGATTCTTCTTGAATCGATATTCCTAAATTCAATCGATCCAATTGGTGTCGAAGTGTTGGGTATTTGGGATTCGACGTTCAGAGCAATGTTAGTGCACCCAATTGTTCGGCATCTTTGCTTCAAATGTGAAACCGCCTTGTCTGCAAATCTGGGCTTAATCCTGTCACAAAATTTTAATTTTGTGTCTGCTAAGCTGAACGACATTCCATGAATATATATTACTATTATTATGATTTGTAGCATTTCGCGTCGGTACAGAGTAATTCGTTATTATTTTCCGTGAATTTTTTTGTTTTCTTTTTAATTCTGCTACACCGAGCTCAAACAGTGTCACACACACACACCACCACCAGAGTTTGTCAGTTTACCCCGTACGTTACAGTATTCTATTTTCTCCATTCAACACTTCGTCGAAAATTCACAAAAAGCGAAAATTCACAAAAACGTCACTTTATACTGTGCTTCTTGTAAACGCTAAATGTGTTAGTTCACGTTACAACGCGTAAACGCTTGGACATTCGATGTTTCACGCCACATATAAGAGGTGTACGTCTGGATTGTGTAACAGACCGTCACACTGCCGTTGTTACATGGTGGTTATTATGATTGATATGATGATTATTATGTTGTATTTTGTCTGATTATTATCATATACCATGTTTTGTTCTCTTGGAAAGGATTGAAGTTGCATCACATACAATGAAAGTGGCATAATTTGATCATCTTAAAGAGCTGGCGCAATTATGCTACCACAACCAACCTACATTGAATGAGCAAACAATTGTTAAAATAACGCCAGAGTATCGTGTATGAAGCATACGCATAAATTGTCATTCACTTGCACAAGTCAGGTGAAATGTCGGACACCACCATTCATCACTTCAATTTCATCATCGCTGATTGCAATGGACGCGTGCAAAAAAGCGTGTATTGTACAAACACAGACCCATTGCCATTATTATTCGCATGATTCGAACCCTTTACCAAATCCAGAACAGATTCTTGTGCACTGTCTACAGCAACAAATTAGTGTAATACTGGTGTATCTATCCTTTTGTTCGTTTTTTTTTAAGAAGCCGGTATCCCTCCGTCTTTGGCCAATGGGCAAGTTGGCAATGATTATTCCCGGCTTGCGAACTCTGCGCGTGCAGCTGCTGCCACAGTCCAACACGCAATCACGGCTTGGTACATGTTTGGTCAGCCACAAAATAGTAGTGGCCGTGTTGTTATTCATGTTATTGCGCGTTACTTGAAATGATTTGTGCGTTGGCTACCAGAATTGAAATCCCATATCATCAGCTGCATGTCTGGTGGCATGTTTGCTCTAGATTAAGTGACAAACATGTTATTCTGAGTCGCGCTGTTCGTGAGGCGACTGCAATCGCGCAGATGACCCAATTCTTTTCCGACCATACTGACCAGAGGAATACTACGCACAAACATAACATACGCACGTGTATTTTGTTGCGGCACAGTTGAAAACAAACCTAGTTGCACTCAAAAAATGATCCCAATTCCACAAATCCGCGTGGCTGTGACAACTGCGAGAAGTGTGCAAAATGATTCTTGTATCTCAACAGCGACTACCGAGTGTCCGGGAGAGCGTCCAGCAGTCGAAATCTTGCGTTTTATGTCACGATCGGCAAAATATTTCAATTTGTCTGAACTAGTTTTCGTCAATCCTGAAAATTATGGTCATTGGACAGAAAACGGCAGTTATGTGGGCAACTTTGTTGCTGTGACACGCCTAATTCATCAAGGAGTCGTGGACACCGCTGCACCGCTATTCAGGTCAGACTAAACTGCTCCGTTGAATAAAAAAGTTTATTAAGAACAGCCACAGAAGCAGTTTAACACGCTGAACTTCCACAAAAGCGTCTGGTTTAAACCACTGATCCCTTGGGTCCGAGCTCTGTGCCGCCTTTTCGATTTTGCAGCCACACACCGTCACGTGACGCACAATTCGACTTCAGTGACGCGGTGACGTTTGGGAATCCGACTTTTGTCATTCCGGCGCTCAGAATCAACCGAATCGCAACTGCCGCAAGATTGTTGCTCGTCTTCACACCACAACTGACAGCATTGCTCTTGTTCACCGTCGCATCACTTTGTATCATCACCAAGCTGTTGTTCAAGTGGGACTTACAGAAATCTGGGACTCCCAAAGTTTCCAAATGGGATTCGTTCACTCACTTTTTGTCCCAAAACACTCTTGACACCAGCCATCCAGCGCCAAGTCATTGCATTCTGCTGATGACAGTGAGCGTGCTCAGCTTGATCTCACTCAATCTCTACCAGGGCTGTCTATTGACCATGATTGTCAGCCCCGTATTCTCTCAACCGCTAGTAAGTACAGTTGACCAGTTGATTAACAAGGTACACGATGGACAGTTGAAGTTGATATTGGCCCATCGCAACAACATCTACCATCAGGATATATTGTCCAGTCCGGTTAGTGTTTGACTTCAGCATGCGGATAAGCAGCCAAGTCATCGTGGCCAAATTGCTCATATCAAATTCAGTAACGAGAACCAGCTAACTGGATGAGCACATCCAAAACAGCAACTTACAGCTTTATCACCTATACTAGTGAGCTTCCGATGGGGCGAGAAAAGCAGGCTGTACATACATTATGTAAGGTATACATCAACACGAGCCCGATTTCGAAGCTGGCGTGTATTCAAACGAATAGAAAGAGGAAATCATCATGCCCCATTTTGTATTCTTCAACGTGTAACGTTTCCCAAATGAGCAGCCACGTCTGAATGTTTCACTATTCTGCCAGCTGCGAAATCGAGCTCATGTTGGTGTAGTTTGTCTTTACCTGTTACTTAGGTAGCTGAAGACCCGGTTACGGATACAGGCATTGTTGTTTTCGAGCTGCAACTCAATCACAGAATGTGCATCTAAGAATGTGCATGTAATTTGCAGTCATCGGAGATGCAGCGACTTCGCGACGCGTTGTTCGCTCAGCCAGACGATCAACGTCTAATCTTCGTACCCGATCAGATCGAACGCCTGCCCATGTTGTTGACTGGTACACAGTGTACCGGATGCAATTCTAGGCTGCAAGTGGCGTGCGCGTGCACGTGCGTGCCAAGCCAACTTCCTAATGCAAAGTAAAGCAAAAAGTCGAAGTATTATACATGTCAGTCAGTTCGCATGCACTGCACGCAACGCGTGCGCTCAATTCCATTTTTGGAAGGAAGTTGCGTATGCACGCGCGTGCACGTCGACTTTACTTCCAGCCCACCATTTCATCCGGGTACTGTGTGTGTGTGTGTGTGTGTGCCTCATTATAATTCAGTTTTTCCTCTCGGGATTCGCCCATTTCGGTCATCCTGAAGAACATTCACTGTTATTTCCGGATCAGTTTGCACATTTTGGTGACCGGCGACAGGTACAGTACCAGCTGCAATTCTAGGCGATCCTGAGGCGGCGCAGGCTGAGCCTGCGCCGCCTCACAGGATCGCCTAGAATTGCAGCTGGTACTGTACCATGACGCATGTACATTGGTATGATGTGATTACATTCACACCAATTAATCGGCAACTCAAGTCGTCAACTTTGGTCGTCAACTCACGCGTGCCTGCCTGAGCGGGAGAAATACAGCACGAGAGGTGACGATGTGAGTCGACGGCGTGGTAATAAATAAAGAAATAGAACTACCACATGCCGGTATACCTAATGTAGTGAAACGTCAGCATCCAATGGGCTTTCCTCATGTTCCGACGGCAATGATTTCCCTAGCTTATTCATTGTCAGGCAATTACGTCTACGTAACGGAGCGTGTGTTTGCGAGCCGAATTGCGCTTGGCCGTTGTGACCTGACATTGCTGGATGCCCATGGCTTTGAGAACCATTTCACGAGTTTTGTGGTCGCCAAAAATGCGTCAAGATCTATTCTGACGATCGTCAACAAAGCGATTGCTGCAAATTTGGGTCAGATTGCAGCTTATGACAGACGGACCCTGGAAAGGTACTACTATATGAACAGTATGTGCATATTCAATCGGTTCCACATTTGCCGCTTTGAACAATGAGCCGTTAGGGCGCATGTGGACTTGTGGTGTGTCAAACTTGATGATCACATCAAATACATAGGATCTGCTTTGGTCACGTGAATGTTTTTTATTGATCGAAAGATATGTAAAGAAATTCACAGATGCCGACAATTTCGATTGGCGTAAAAGCTGTTCTGAGGCCAAAAATACTGTACCCAACCTCTGTGCTGGTCGAACCTAATGGCCTGAATTGATTTCTTCATAAAATGGTCCGTTTCGATCCGATCACGGTTGTGTCCGATTCATCTCGATCTCTACATGTATCATCCTGTTGATGTTTTGTAACTGCCTACGCACATTTTGAGTACGACCACTCCCTCAGATACAAACAATCGCTGGCCAAATGTCCGTCAGTGATCGTTCCAATGGGTGACCCACTGCGTTTGTTGTCGGTGGTCGGCGCGGTCGTCGTTTACGCGGTCGGACTCGGCCTGGCATTCGGTGCATTCGCCATTGAGACTGTTCGACATCAGCTTGGTGTGCTTTTCATTCGAGCACTTCCATTTTAGGCCGAAAGAAACAGGAGTTGGGGGCAATACTATGTACGTTCTTCTGCTGCTTGGGGAGCACTTTGCTTATGATAACGTTTTACTATGGGATTGCTGTAGGCACACAACAATATTCAACCGCTCATTGTATATTGATGAATATAAAAGTGCATGCGACCAACACGATACAATTGTTAATTCACGACAGGAATGGACAGAATCAATCGACACACATGAAAAACCGAAAAAAAACATTTAAAGGGGCTCCGCCATATATACGCGACCGAAACCAATCTCAATGAAACTTGGCACCGTAAGTGGGCTTGGTCCAAAACACTCACGGCCAAGAAAATTTTCCCCATATCAGCTCCCTGTCTGAGCCAGGAGGGCTGAAAGGTAAAAAATTTTGACCCTACCTCAGCACCTTGAAATTAAAATATCGATCTGTTTCGCATATTCTTTGTGTGCAGTTTGTTCACAAATTTTTCATAAACGCCTTGGGTCTAATTTAGAACCATATTCACTTTTTTGCACTACCACAGCTCGCGCTATTTTGAAAACCACGGAAATTTCGAAAAAAAATTTTCCGTTGTATTTTCCGGTCACATAGAAAGCACACAGAGCTTTTATATAAAGTAGGCAAGAAAGCCCGTATATCATGCTATTCAGGCGATCAATGACTAATTTTTCACCGCTAATAAGTTTCGACAAAAGCTCGCTCAACTGTGGTAGAACCTCAACTTTTTTGCCATTTTCTGTGGATCCCAAGCACACTTCTATCTCATATTTTCCTATTTTAGTAACAATGTACCGAGGTGGATATATGGCACGCTAGATAGGTAAAAATATAATTGTTGTTAATTATGTGCAAATCTAGGTTGGGTCCAGCTGCATCCTTGGAGGTACGAGCAATAAATGAATTTTACACAAAATTCATAATTTTAGCAAATTTTCACTTCCGTCTAAATATTTTTAGCCTATCTACAGTTGGGTAAGAATTGTGGCTTTTGCTGTCCGATGAAGCCCAAACGTTACTGTTGTTTATCGATCAAAATTCAAAATTATTGCTCTAACGTATCTTGAGAAAAATCGTGTTAATTGAGGTCCATGCGTTGGACTTGGAACTACAACCGTACTACAACTACAACTACAAACTACAACAGGACCAGCGTCTGCGGTGCCTTCACTTAACATGATTTTTCTCAGGATACGTTAGAACTAGAATTTTGGATTTTGATCGATAAACAACAACAACGTTGGGGCTTCATCGGACAGCAAAGGCCACAAATCCGTCACAAATGTAGGTAGGGCTAAAAATATGGGACGGAGAGTGAAAATTTGCTAAAATTATGAATTTTGTGTAAAACTCATTTATTGCTCGTACCTCCAAGGATGCAGCTGGACCAACCTAGATTTGCACATAATTAACAATAATTATATTTTTACTATCTAGCGTGCCATATATCACCTCGGTACATTGTTACTAAAATAGGAAAATATGAGATAGAAGTGTGCTTGGGATCCACAGAAAATGGCAAAAAAGTTGAGGTTCACCACAGTTGAGCGAGCTTTTGTCGAAACTTATCAGCGGTGGAAAATTAGTCATTGATCGCCTGAATAGCATGATATACGGGCTTTCTTGCCTACTTTATATAAAAGCTCTGTGTGCTTTCTATGTGACCGGAAAATACAACGGAAAATTTTTTTTCGAAAATTTCCGTGGTTTTGGCAAAATAGCGCGAGCTGTGGTAGTGCCAAAAAAGTGAATATGGTTCTAAATTAGACCCAAGGCGTTTATGAAAAATTTGTGAACAAACTGCACACAAAGAATATGCGAAACAGATCGATATTTTAATTTTAAGGTGCTGAGGTAGGGTCAAAATTTTTTACCTTTTAGCCCTCCAGGCTCAGACAGGGAGCTGATATGGGAAAAAGTTTTCTTGGCCGTGAGTGTTTTGGACCAAGCCCACTTACGGTGCCAAGTCTCATTGAGATTGGTTTCGGTAGCATATATATGGCGGAGACCCTTTAAAATAGTCTTGTATTCAAGTCGTCCACTCAGATGGTCAACTCTCGGTCTCGTCGTCAGGTCAGACCAAATGCTATGTAAATATTTATCGCGCTCATGCCGGGCTTACCTGAGTTGACGACTGAACAATTAGCCGAAAGATAGTCATAGTCAAGTCAGGAGATGATGGGAGAGTTTTGATTATACCGTACGGACACCGATAGTAACTGTACTGCGAAATAAATGACAAGAATAAGACACAGAGGTGCAGATTCGGAGCAAATTTTGATAAAGAAGGTAAAATATGGCAAAGACAGTTTCTGGGCTAATTCATATGTGGTCAACTCAGATGGTCAACTAAAGTCGTCAACTCAAGGCATAAGCCCTGAGTGGGCTCGAGAACTTATATGTACATGGGATTCGCCGGGAGTTGACTACTTCAATTGACGATCCGAATTGACCACATATCAGTGAGCCAGAGTCTGTGACTATGAGATAATGTTCACACAAAACAAGCTCTTGAATCAAGTAAAAAGATGAAAAACAATGAAACATTTTCAGATTAAGCAGAAAAACCTCTTGTCAACGACAAAGGCACGCAACGGCTGAAGAAAAAAGACGATCCACAGGAATTGAAATGAAAACTTGAAAAAAATTAAGTCCAAGGCGATTGACAACAAGCAAAACAGCTTCAGCAATATCCATATGCCTGAAATCATTTCGTTTTCTAAAACTCCAGCGCGTCACCCTTCGACCATTTGTAAACGCCACCTCTTTTGCGAAACATCAGCTCATCAAAACCAGCCGAATCCATTGCAGTAGCCACACCAACATCGAGAACGGACGGACCCGGCACTTTGGCGCCATCGATGTTGTTCAGGAAGCGCATCTGCAGAATGTGGGATTGGACTGATTTGCTGGCTGATGTTTCACAAATTGAAGCCATTAAATGTGAGGGCAATGACTTGCGCATGGTTCTCCGCACGCGAAAACCGCAGTTTTTGTTATGTTTGTATAACCCAAGTGAACAAAATGGCTGATATTTCACACAGCCGAGTCGAAACGAAGAAACCTTTTGCATTTGTAGCACAAAGAAACTTACGTATTCGTCCAAGATCAGGTAGCTGTTGCGCATCTGAAATAGAACGAAAAGTGAACATGCGGCGGCGCCCTGTCCAGTGTCCAATCATACCTTTTCATTGTTCTCCGGCACCAGCTGTTGAATGTGTTTGTGTCGTTGCAAGAACGCTTCGAACTGTTCATCACTGATCACCATCTCTTCGGCACGACGAAGGGCCGATTCACCACAGTTCTCACCATCGATTAGCAGACATTGGAATACCTGCCAGCATTGAATCGGTTAGTGTTCGATACTGTTGAAGCCTGTTGTGCATTTGTACGGTTTAAATCCGGCTTGGTGATCGGCTTTGTCCGGCTTTGGTCCCGTGAATTTCTTAATCAAAAAATTTCGCTTGTTCCGTGAACAAACTAATTTCGGCCAGCAGTTCCTTATCATGAGCTACGTATATGGGGAACAACTTTCACTCTGGTCGAAATTAGTGGCCATCAATAGCCTGCCTCAATGCAAAACCGGAGCGGACCAGACCGATCATCAAGTTTGACTTCGTTCTTGCACCTTCCATCGAATCGGCCGCAATTCGTTGATTTCATTGTTCATGTCCTCTTCCCAGTTGTGCACGCAAACGGTGGTGTTGATCTTGAACAGAATACCGTAGTCCTGCAATCAGGGACGCACCAATAATTTATAACCGAAATGTATGGAGTAATGTCGTCAGTTTGTTTTGTGACAGCAGATGGTGTTGTATAGAGCGAAAAGTTGAGTACTGGAGAAAGTTAATCAGAATACTTTCAAACTCAGATGAGTGAAAAGTTTTTAAGCCTCACTGAATAGATCTCACTGTTTTGAGGGTATGGACATGAACTGACCTGACACCAATTTCTGACGCGATACAACTGCGAGATGTGGTCCTTGCCCGGCGCCCAACGACCGATTTTGTCGTTTGTCGACTCGTTGAAACTGTCGCACGAGATGGCCAGAATGTCCAGATATGCCCCTGGAAAGCCTCAGCAGTTTTTGAAAGTCTCGATTGCCGTATCCAACTAGATTAGCTTGATCGGGTCGGATCTTGTTTTGGTCATGTGACTTTAAGACTTGTTTTGGTCATGTCGTGTTTTGAACCAGCGTATGTCAGTCGCAGGCTGCAGATAAAAAACGTTCTATGCTGGTTTATCGATCAGAAAAGCTCAAAACATTCGATACAAGAAGTCACGTGACCAGGGCAACGCCGATCTGGACCGATGCGCCAGACGGCAGGACGATATAATAAACATTTGAGATTTGAGAGCCCGCGCTCATGAAACAAGAAGTACTGTGCCACAGACTAGCCATATTGTTGGATCCACTCCTCAGTGACGAGACTGCCGTTGCTGATGATGGTGACCGATTTCAGGCCAAGTTCCTCTTTGCAGTACTGCACCATTTCGCCAAGGAATTTGCCCTTTTTGTGAATGAACGGTTCGCCGCCGGAGAAATTCACTTTTTCCATACCTGAAACACAATTTCGGGTAACTGCAGTGGAGCACTGGATGAAGGCTCGATAATACCCATACCATACCAGCATCAGCGAGCATCTTCAGTCCCCGTTTCGCCTCATTCAACGGAAGCACGAAACTGGTCTTGGCCGTGTGGAAACAGAAACCACATCTGAAGAAGCGCAAAAGTCATGTCAACCACAGAGACAAACGAATAAATATTGGAACACCGATATGTCGACCTGACTGAACATTTGACCATGCGGACATTCCAAATATACAATCACCCTCTGCAATGCTCACGCACCTGTAATTGCATTGTCGTGTGAAGTGGTAATTGACGCTAACGGGCACCGTTGCTGTTGTTGTGTTTGTGGTTGGAGACTTTGTGATGCGCAAAAGCTTGTCCGTCAGTTTGGTGATCAATTTTTGAGTGGAACGCGTAAACTCAGTGCGAAACTTTTTGCACAAGAAATAGGCAGAGACACATACGATGATGCAGCAGATGAACAGGATAGACATTCTGTTAATTTGACCGTTGGCTTTTTTTATTGTGATTAGTTTATAAGCTGAAATTACGGGCTAAAATTTTACGTCGTTTATCACTGTCGTATATAAAAATATCAGAATGCGCCTGCCCATCCACAGTCAAAACCACACGATTTCGACACATTGTGGCGATTACTGCGCGAAGGGACGAGTTTTCAAACTGCCGCGTTTGCGTTCACGTGTCCTTCTCAGCGTAACACACGTTTCAGTGCTTGATGCTGTCAGTGAATAGTCGTTTGTCCTTTCCATGTCCAGTGAATGACTCAGTTGTCGAAAAGTTGACAGTAATTGTGGTTATATATAGTTTCTCGTTTAGATCCAACATCGATTATACCAAACTATGCGCTTCTAACACTGACGGTGCCCCAGAATCCTGCCTTACGGGATACTGTTCCGTTCAAGCTGTTACATCTGTTTGCACTGTATGTGACTGTGTTTGGTAGGTAACAATGGCACTCCGCCAGCCGCTTTCAACAGCATGACACACGTGTATGTTCCCCTCCTTGTTTGTTAAGGGACGACCTATCATCTGTTTGTACCAGTGACGTCATGTGCAGACAACATGTGGTTCTCATGTGCTAATTTTGAGCTCCAAAACCGATTTTTATCTCAATGCCACATGCTCAACTGGGGGTCATTTTTATTTCAGTGCTTAGGAGGCGTGAACAAAATGACGTGGAGAGTGGAATATGGGATCGAAAATAAAGACATTGGGCGGGGTTAGTCAACGAACGGCGGCGCAAAAGATCATAACGGACTGGCTGACCAGTGTGACAGCTCGAGTTTTGGGCTGGTCTGTGTTAGAATTCCAGCTCTTTTACTGAACAACCCGCAACTCGAACTGTCCAGCTAGCCAGCCCACGGGTCAAATCTGATCCATATCTGCAGCGCAATCCTCAGCTGATAGCCTCAAAAGTCCATTTCCAGGGTCAATATTTTAGTTTTAGTCTGGTTTTCAGAAATGACCCCCGGTTAACGCAGAAGTATGCGGCTCATAAATGATTTGAGATGGCTGTAAGGGAAAGATTCAAGGTTTCGCTCCCCGAAACTGGTTACATTTACTTATGTACACCAAATTTATTATTCCCATTCATTGCTGACACAAACGGCGTCTGAAAGAAATGAAAGCAACTAACTAGCGACATGCAGTGTATATTTGGATTGAGAAGCCACTTGAAGGTGACGTACTGAAAGGTGAAAATTTGCACAATTTCAAACTTTGGCACATGCCATGGAACACCATGACTTCCTGACCACTACATACCCAATCGTTCAGCGACTATCGCACGCAGCGTTTGAATGTTGGTTTGGGAGAAATAATTGTTCCGGGTTGGGAAGAGTGTGCTCCTTCACTTCCATTGTTCCATTTTGTCAATCATCATGGTTTTTCTCAGTTGCATTGCAAGAATTTCATCTTTTTGCCTTTGTACACTGCATCAGCAATTTTTGGCGGAGAAATTGAGAGCATGTTTGCTGCTAAGTAAATGTAATGTGATGTGAATTGAACGTCATCCACCCGTTGTCCACACATGCCCACCCACATGAAACGCACTGAAATGTGTGTTACGCTGAGAAGCACACGTGAACGCAAACGCGGCAGTTTGAAAACTCGTCCCTTCGCGCAGTAATCGCCACAATGTGTCGAAATCGTGTGGTTTTGACTGTGGATGGGCAGGCGCATTCTGATATTTTATATACGACAGTGATAAACGACGAAATTTTAGCCCGTCAGCTTATAAACTAATCACAATAAAAAAAGCCAACGGTCAAATTAACAGAATGTCTATCCTGTTCATCTGCTGCATCATCGTATGTGTCTCTACCTATTTCTTGTGCAAAAAGTTTCGCACTGAGTTTATGCGTTCCACTCGAAAATTGATCACCAAACTGACGGTGCTAAAATAAGCCTCAAAATGCGTATTTCTGAGCATGTTAGAGAAAATTTGAGCGAATTTGACCAGCTTGGCCCATAAAATGGTCATTTTGACACCAAAATCAACACTTTTGACTTGATAACCGGAGCAAGAAAGCTAGCCAGCCAGTTTGTGGGGTATGGGTTCGGGAGCAAGAAAGCTACTTAGCAGTTGGGGAGGATGGGGAGTATTACCCCATACCCCCAACTACATCACTGTTTTCAGTGCTTTACACTTCGTTGCCAAGAAAAAACACGGTCCGGCGAAGAAACTGACCAGTGATAACTTTCGTCTGGTTGGTCACATGGTTGCTTTTGTCTCAACTGATTTATTGATCCAAAAATATGTTTCCGTCCTTAAAATAAGTATGTTTTTAGATTTCTCTGTCTTTCCGCGGGCAAGTGTCTGTTTCCCCGGTCATCCGCCAGCAGTCGTCGGCGCATTCAATCCTTGTCAGCCGCTGATTGGTTCGTTCGTAAACAGGATCAGCACGGTGGTTGGCCGATTCACGCTAAACGCACGTTGGCCGATGGAAAGCTGGAATTGCAGGTCAGATATTCAGGGTGGAAAATGTTATAATTGTAACACTTGTTGGCAGCGCTTCCGAAAGATTAATCGTTGAATGATTATCTGCGTCTTCTTGCGGAATAAACTGAGCCAAAATTAACGAATTTTAAGAAATTGCTCCAGCATCACTGTCACACCCACACGTCCAAGATACAAATATGATAATCCGCTGACATTTTCTTTCTGCTGAATAGTGCGACAATGACAAAATATTGTGCATATCACAAATACAAGTATTGACTGTCACAATGTACTGAAGCACGATTGACCACGAGTTCAAGTTCATAATTTTTTAATTTGTGTATTTCCAGTCCGGCTGGTACTCGGCGATGGCTCAGGGTCACGCGATATCAGTGCTGTGCCGCGCGTTCTACCGTACGAATCAACGACAATATCTGGATGCTGCACTCAGCGCCACCAAATTGTACAAACGGGATGCGAAGAAGGAGGTTAGCTTTGGTCGAAAGCAGTGCTACGGCTGGCCGGCCACCACCCCCCCCCCCCCAAAGGTACAGCTCGCCGGTACGGTATGTGACCACGGCGCTCGTGCACAGTATCTGCCCCTTTCTGGTGCGGTATCTCCCCCAAATTTTTTCTGATATTCACCCCAAAAGTACCTTGTTTGGTCCAAAATAGCCAAAAATAGGCCCAAATTGACCAAAGGTAAAAAAATTCGCGCGCCTCGCTTGATTTTTTAACCCGTCAGAGTTGAATCCTTATTAATATGGTACAGTATCTCTCCCTAAAATTTGTTCCCCCCAAATGAGCTCCTCCAAAATCTTGTAGAGATAAACGGAGATAACGGTAGAGAACACCCAGTATCTTTCCCTTTTTTAACCCCAAGGTACAGTATGTTCTCCTCAGAAGAGCCACAGCACTGATCGAAAGCTGTTTACATTTATCACGAGACATGAGTTGTCTATACGACCAGTTCGACCGTGCTATAAAAGGTTGTTAATCGGATATCAAAGGCATACTGCCGGGCCCTAGTTGATAGGTTCACCGCAAGAGGTAGACCGGCATCCTTCTGGGTATTTTTATTTTGTTCTTCCTTTGTGTGTTCAATTTTCTTTTTTAATCCAGGCATTCGCAACCATCTGCTAGATCAATACCCTTGGTACGAGGAGTACCCAACCACACCAGGCAGTTTTGTGCTCAATGGCTTTATATATTCGCTAATCGGACTATACGACCTCAAAATAACGCTAAAATAATATCACGGCTCATCCGAAAGATACTTTGACAGCGTTGCCCAACTATACGAACAAGGCCTGAAAAGCCTAAGTCAGGCCTTGCTGCTCTACGATACCGGGCATCGATCTTTCTATGATCTGAGGCATCTGAGCCTGATTGATACGGCACCGAACCTGGCCAGATGGGATTACCACGCGTTGCATGTGTACCAGCTGTATTGGCTGGCGGGCCTGGAGACTGACCGATCCGAGTATAGAGTGTTTGCGGATGTGGCCAGACGCTGGACGGCATATGCGAAAGGAGATCATGCTAAACATACACAATTAGGGTTGGTTGTGTCGAACTTGGTGATCACCCCGGTCTTTCACTTTCAATGCGTGATTATAGCTACAGCAACTTCGAGATTTCCTGATCTGTTTTTTATCAGCATGAATGTTCTTGCTGCTGATTGGGCAACCAATCTGGTGGCACGAGACAGTCATACATAGGATGATCACCAAGTTTGACACTTTTCGCAGTGAGAGATTCCCAGTGACGTGATTTGATTTAATGGCCAGCGTTGAGAAGTTGAGCTTTTTCTATCGGCTGTGTGTTTGTGCTGTTTGTTTGATAGTTCTATTCAGGAATGAATAATTGAGCTTCCTTCCTTGTAAAGGCAAACTACGCCAACACGAGCTCGATTTCGCAGCTGGAAGAATAGTGAAACATTCATACGTGGCTGCTGATTTGGGAAATGTTACACGTTGAAGAATACAAAGTGGAGCATGATGATTTTCTCTTTCTATTCGTTTTGAATACACACCACCTTCGAAATCGAGCTCATGTTGGTGTAGTTTGCCAATACATGTTTATTATTCTTCCATGTTTTGTCTTCATGCGGTGCTTTTGCTACAAAATGCGGTGTTTCTTTGTTCGGTAATGAATCAAACTCTCAAACTTTCCCACTGAATGAAAATTTGCTTGTTTGCGTGCTCAAGACTCGTGTTTATTCGAGTTTAATTGTAAGGTGTGTTTCATTTTGTTGTCACTTGTACGGTAACATGCAATACGCGGGTTATCCAGAGTTAGAAGCAGTATTACTCGTTTAGCGAAATTTGACAAAAGTACAATGTACTTTTTATTAGTGGCATATTTTTTCATCAAAAATCGTGCCATTTGTTTGAGTGATTTTAATGCTTTGAGTTATGTATCCTGCTTTTTAATATATCTATCTTTATGTAGCTTACTGCCGCCGCAGTTTATGCATTTTTATTACGTTAGGGCGGACTTAGGTTGAACACGGAACACGGAACACGGAAATATTTCCGTGTTCCGTGATAAAATTTTGAAAATCACGGAACACGGAAATATTTCCGTGCACGGAAATATTTCCGCGTTCCGTGTTCCGTCATAACTTTGAAAAACACGGAACACGGAAATATTTCCGTGTTCCGTGATTTCCAAAATTATCACGGAACACGGAACACGGAAATATTTCCGTGTTCCGTGATTTTCAAAATTTTGTCACGGAACACGGAACACGGAAATCCATGAAACTGGTTTGTATGTAAATTATTTCCGTGTTCCGTGTTCCGTGTTCAACCTAAGTCCACCCTAAATGTTATTGCGGTAAGTTTATGGGCAAGGATTTTGCCAGATTTTACGTTTCAGTTGAATTTATTTTCGTGCAGAAACTTGTGTATAGAAATTTGAATGTGGCTGTAAAAATAAAATTTCAACCCCTTGGGCTGTGTATGTTTGTGATTTTTATGATGCAAAATGGTTGACTTTTACACCGGACACTTGACACACATCTTTGCGAGTAAGATGTTTGTTTACCTGGCTATTTTATGTTTATAACTTTATTTGCAATCTGTGGTGTGGTTTCTTTTGATTTTACTGAACCCATATACCTTCAACTTGGCCGTTTTCGGTCCGGTTATCATTTTGAACACTCGGTTGTAAAATGTGTTGTTTTATGTCACTGTGGTCATCTGTCTGAATTTCCCATGCATGCTGTTGTTTTGAATACTGATACCGCCTGTATGAACAACACGCATTGGTTAGCCTTCACTTTGTTTGAAACTGACCGTTTTCGGTTGTATTGCTGAGAACCGACACTGTGCGGTGTGAATTTTCCTTTGGAAATCCTGATTTCCATGCACAGATAGTGCGCCAATATTGGGTGATTTGTTCCTTTTACGGCCATGTTGGTGGATCGATTTCGGTGGGTGAACGTTTGGTGAAGTTCTTGAAGATTAGTTCTTCATCCCAGTGCCAACCAACAATTAAGATAAAAAATCCGAGGTCCAAAACCCACAAAAACAATAGCGGCGGTCTCGGTTTAAACACGCTTCGTTGCACTCAAGAAGCAAGGATATTGACAAATTCAAAAGACATCATTTTAAATGGTAATGTTCATTATAATGGTTATTGAGTCAGTGTTTATTTAGACGGCAATAGGAAGTTACGAATGTCGGTCTGAGATCAAAATCGAGAATAATTCATCAAGTGTTATGCGTTGCCACTGTTCAGAATGTCGTTTTCAGGGGACATGCATTGCTATGCGAACTTGCATCTTCAAATAAAAGCGAAGCAATATGTGCATTTCAAAATCATTCATGCATGGAAAATTCATCCCTTCACTAACCTTTGTGATTTCTGACAATCATCGTTTGCACGAGTTAGAAAAACAGCTCGCGCGTTGGTGGCGCGGGTTAGATAAACAACCCGCGCGCGGCTCCGATCAACGTGTGTCAGATTCGATTGCTATGCGAATCGGCGGAGCGAACTTGCATCTTCAAATGCATGCGAAGCATGTTTACGTGCACTTCAAAATTATGTAAGCATTGTAAATTCAACCCTTCTCTTACGTTTGAGTTTTCTGACAGTTATCGTTTGCGCGAGCTAGAAAAACAGCTCGCGCGTTGGTGGCGCGGGTTAGATAAACAACCCACGCGCGGCTCCGATCAACGTGTGTCACATTCGATTCCTATGCGAATTGGCGGAGCGAACTTGCATCTTCAAATAAATGCGAAGCATTATGCGCCTTTCAAAATCATTCAAGCATTAAAAATTCATCCCTTCTCAAACCTTTGTGATTTGTGACAGTTATCGATTGCGCGAGCTAGAAAAACAGCTCGCGCGTTGGAGGCGCGGGTTAGATAAACAACCCACGCGCGGCTCCGACCAACGTGTGTAAGATTCGATTGCTATGCGAATAGACGGAGCGAACTTGCATCTTCAAATAAAAGCGAAGCAATATGTGCATTTCAAAATCATTCATGCATGGAAAATTCATCCCTTCACTAATCTTTGTCATTTCTGACAATCATCGTTTGCACGAGTTAGAAAAACAGCTCGCGCGTTGGTGGCGCGGGTTAGATAAACAACCCGCGCGCGGCTCTGATCAACGTGTGTCACATTCGATTGCTATGCGAATCGGCGGAGCGAACTTGAATCTTCAAATAAATGCGAAGCATTATGCGCCTTTCAAAATCATTCAAGCATTAAAAATTCATCCCTTCTCAAACCTTTGTGATTTCTGACAGTTATCGTTTGCGCGAGCTAGAAAAACAGCTCGCGCGTTGGTGGCGCGGGTTAGATAAACAACCCGCGCGCGGCTCCGATCAACGTGTGTCAGATTCGATTGCTATGCGTATCACCGGAGCGAACTTGCATCTTCAAATGCATGCGAAGCATGTTTACGTGCACTTCAAAATTATGTAAGCATTGTAAATTCAACCCTTCTCTTACGTTTGTGTTTTCTGACAGTTATCGTTTGCGCGAGCTAGAAAAACAGCTCGCGCGTTGGTGGCGCGGGTTAGATAAACAACCCGCGCGCGGCTCCGATCAACGTGTGTCACATTCGATTGCTATGCGAATCGGCGGAGCGAACTTGCATCTTCAAATAAATGCGAAGCATTATGCGCCTTTCAAAATCATTCAAGCATTAAAAATTCATCCCTTCTCAAACCTTTGTGATTTCTGACAGTTATCGTTTGCGCGAGCTAGAAAAACAGCTCGCGCGTTGGTGGCGCGGGTTAGATAAACAACCCGCACGCGCCTCCGATCAACATGTGTCAGATTCGATTGCTATGCGTATCACCGGAGCGAACTTGCATCTTCAAATGCATGCGAAGCATGTTTACGTGCACTTCAAAATTATGTAAGCATTGTAAATTCAACCCTTCTCTTACGTTTGTGTTTTCTGACAGTTATCGTTTGCGCGAGCTAGAAAAACAGCTCGCGCGTTGCAGGCGCGGGTTAGATAAACAACCCGCGCGCGGCTCCGATCAACGTGTGTAAGATTCGAATGCTATGCGAATAGGCGGAGCGAACCTGTACCTTCAAATAAAAGCGAAGCAATATGTACATTTCAAAATCATTCATGCATGGAAAATTCATCCCTTCACTAATCTTTGTGATTTCTGACAATTATCGTTTGCACGAGTTAGAAAAACAGCTCGCGCGTTGGTGGCGCGGGTTAGATAAACAACCCGCGCGCGGCTCCGATCAACGTGTGTCACATTCGATTGCTATGCGAATCGGCGGAGCGAACTTGAATCTTCAAATAAATGCGAAGCATTATGCGCCTTTCAAAATCATTCAAGCATTAAAAATTCATCCCTTCTCAAACCTTTGTGATTTCTGACAGTTATCGTTTGCGCGAGCTAGAAAAACAGCTCGCGCGTTGGTGGCGCGGGTTAGATAAACAACCCGCACGCGCCTCCGATCAACATGTGTCAGATTCGATTGCTATGCGTATCACCGGAGCGAACTTGCATCTTCAAATGCATGCGAAGCATGTTTACGTGCACTTCAAAATTATGTAAGCATTGTAAATTCAACCCTTCTCTTACGTTTGTGTTTTCTGACAGTTATCGTTTGCGCGAGCTAGAAAAACAGCTCGCGCGTTGCAGGCGCGGGTTAGATAAACAACCCGCGCGCGGCTCCGATCAACGTGTGTAAGATTCGATTGCTATGCGAATAGGCGGAGCGAACCTGTACCTTCAAATAAAAGCGAAGCAATATGTGCATTTCAAAATCATTCATGCATGGAAAATTCATCCCTTCACTAATCTTTGTGATTTCTGACAATTATCGTTTGCACGAGTTAGAAAAACAGCTCGCGCGTTGGTGGCGCGGGTTAGATAAACAACCCGCGCGCGGCTCCGATCAACGTGTGTCACATTCGATTGCTATGCGAATCGGCGGAGCGAACTTGAATCTAAATGCGAAGCATTATGCGCCTTTCAAAATCATTCAAGCATTAAGAATTCATCCCTTCGCAAACCTTTTTGATTACTGACAGTTATCGTTTGCGCGAGCTAGAAAAACAGCTCGCGCGTTGGTGGCGCGGGTTAGATAAACAACCCGCACGCGGCTCCGATCAACATGTGTCAGATTCGATTGTTATGCGTATCACCGGAGCAAACTTGCATCTTCAAATCCATGCGAAGCACGTTTACGTGCACTTCAAAATTATGTAAGCATTGTAAATTCAACCCTTCTCTTACGTTTGTGTTTTCTGACAGTTATCGTTTGCGCGAGCTAGAAAAACTGCTCGCGCGTTGGAGGCGCGGGTCAGATAAACAACCCGTGCGCCGCACCGATGAACGTGTGTCAGATTCGATTGCACAGCGAATTAGCGGAGCGAACTTGCATCTTCAAATAAATGCGAAGCATGTCTATGTGCATTTCCAGATCATTTAAGCATTGTAAATTCCCACTTTACTAACCATTGTAATTTCTGACAGTTACGAGCCAGAAAAACAGCTCGCGCGTTGGTGACGCGGGTTAGATAAACAACCCGCGCGCGATTTCGATCGTGTCAGATTCGATTGCAACGCGAATCGGTGGAACGAACTTCCATCTTCAAATAAAAACGAAGCATTATGTGCCTTTCAAAATCATTCAAGCATTAAAAATTCATCCCTTCTCAAACCTTTGTGATTTCTGACAGTTATCGTTTGCGCGAGCTAGAAAAACAGCTCGCGCGTAGGTGGCGCGGGTTAGATAAACAACCCGCGCGCGGCTCCGATCAACGTGTGTCACATTCGATTGCTATGCGAATCGGCGGAGCGAACTTGAATCTTCAAATAAATGCGAAGCATTATGCGCCTTTCAAAATCATTCAAGCATTAAAAATTCATCCCTTCTCAAACCTTTGTGATTTCTGACAGTTATCGTTTGCGCGAGCTAGAAAAACAGCTCGCGCGTTGGTGGCGCGGGTTAGATAAACAACCCGCACGCGGCTCCGATCAACATGTGTCAGATTCGATTGTTATGCGTATCACCGGAGCGAACTTGCATCTTCAAATCCATGCGAAGCATGTTTACGTGCACTTCAAAATTATGTAAGCATTGTAAATTCAACACTTCTCTTACGTTTGTGTTTTCTGACAGTTATCGTTTGCGCGAGCTAGAAAAACAGCTCGCGCGTTGGCGGCGCGGGTTAGATAAACAACCCGCGCGCGGCTCCGATCAACGTGTGTCACATTCGATTGCACAGCGAATTAGCGGAGCGAACTTGCATCTTCAAATAAATGCGAAGCATGTCTATGTGCATTTCCAGATCATTTAAGCATTGTAAATTCCCCCTTTACTAACCATTGTAATTTCTGACAGTTACGAGCCAGAAAAACAGCTCGCGCGTTGGTGACGCGGGTTAGATAAACAACCCGCGCGCGATTTCGATCGTGTCAGATTCGATTGCAACGCGAATCGGTGGAACGAACTTCCATCTTCAAATAAAAACGAAGCATTATGTGCCTTTCAAAATCATTCAAGCATTAAAAATTCATCCCTTCTCAAACCTTTGTGATTTCTGACAGTTATCGTTTGCGCGAGCTAGAAAAACAGCTCGCGCGTTGGTGGCGCGGGTTAGATAAACAACCCGCGCGCGGCTCCGATCAACGTGTGTCACATTCGATTGCTATGCGAATCGGCGGAGCGAACTTGAATCTTCAAATAAATGCGAAGCATTATGCGCCTTTCAAAATCATTCAAGCATTAAAAATTCATCCCTTCTCAAACCTTTGTGATTTCTGACAGTTATCGTTTGCGCGAGCTAGAAAAACAGCTCGCGCGTTGGTGGCGCGGGTTAGATAAACAACCCGCACGCGGCTCCGATCAACATGTGTCAGATTCGATTGTTATGCGTATCACCGGAGCGAACTTGCATCTTCAAATCCATGCGAAGCATGTTTACGAGCACTTCAAAATTATGTAAGCATTGTAAATTCAACCCTTCTCTTACGTTTGTGTTTTCTGACAGTTATCGTTTGCGCGAGCTAGAAAAACAGCTCGCGCGTTGGCGGCGCGGGTTAGATAAACAACCCGCGCGCGGCTCCGATCAACGTGTGTCACATTCGATTGCTATGCGAATCGGCGGAGCGAACTTGCATCTTCAAATAAATACGAAGCATTATGCGCCTTTCAAAATCATTCAAGCATTAAAAATTCATCCCTTCTCAAACCTTTGTGATTTCTGACAGTTATCGTTTGCGCGAGCTAGAAAAACAGCTCGCGCGTTGGTGGCGCGGGTTAGATAAACAACCCGCACGCGCCTCCGATCAACATGTGTCAGATTCGATTGCTATGCGTATCACCGGAGCGAATTTGCATCTTCAAATGCATGCGAAGCATGTTTACGTGCACTTCAAAATTATGTAAGCATTGTAAATTCAACCCTTCTCTTACGTTTGTGTTTTCTGACAGTTATCGTTTGCGCGAGCTAGAAAAACAGCTCGCGCGTTGCAGGCGCGGGTTAGATAAACAACCCGCGCGCGGCTCCGATCAACGTGTGTAAGATTCGAATGCTATGCGAATAGGCGGAGCGAACCTGTACCTTCAAATAAAAGCGAAGCAATATGTACATTTCAAAATCATTCATGCATGGAAAATTCATCCCTTCACTAATCTTTGTGATTTCTGACAATTATCGTTTGCACGAGTTAGAAAAACAGCTCGCGCGTTGGTGGCGCGGGTTAGATAAACAACCCGCGCGCGGCTCCGATCAACGTGTGTCACATTCGATTGCTATGCGAATCGGCGGAGCGAACTTGAATCTTCAAATAAATGCGAAGCATTATGCGCCTTTCAAAATCATTCAAGCATTAAAATTCATCCCTTCTCAAACCTTTGTGATTTCTGACAGTTATCGTTTGCGCGAGCTAGAAAAACAGCTCGCGCGTTGGTGGCGCGGGTTAGATAAACAACCCGCACGCGCCTCCGATCAACATGTGTCAGATTCGATTGCTATGCGTATCACCGGAGCGAACTTGCATCTTCAAATGCATGCGAAGCATGTTTACGTGCACTTCAAAATTATGTAAGCATTGTAAATTCAACCCTTCTCTTACGTTTGTGTTTTCTGACAGTTATCGTTTGCGCGAGCTAGAAAAACAGCTCGCGCGTTGCAGGCGCGGGTTAGATAAACAACCCGCGCGCGGCTCCGATCAACGTGTGTAAGATTCGATTGCAAAACAAAAGAAAAAACAAAAAACCCCCCCCTATGCGAATAGGCGGAGCGAACCTGTACCTTCAAATAAAAGCGAAGCAATATGTGCATTTCAAAATCATTCATGCATGGAAAATTCATCCCTTCACTAATCTTTGTGATTTCTGACAATTATCGTTTGCACGAGTTAGAAAAACAGCTCGCGCGTTGGTGGCGCGGGTTAGATAAACAACCCGCGCGCGGCTCCGATCAACGTGTGTCACATTCGATTGCTATGCGAATCGGCGGAGCGAACTTGAATCTAAATGCGAAGCATTATGCGCCTTTCAAAATCATTCAAGCATTAAAAATTCATCCCTTCGCAAACCTTTTTGATTACTGACAGTTATCGTTTGCGCGAGCTAGAAAAACAGCTCGCGCGTTGGTGGCGCGGGTTAGATAAACAACCCGCACGCGGCTCCGATCAACATGTGTCAGATTCGATTGTTATGCGTATCACCGGAGCAAACTTGCATCTTCAAATCCATGCGAAGCATGTTTACGTGCACTTCAAAATTATGTAAGCATTGTAAATTCAACCCTTCTCTTACGTTTGTGTTTTCTGACAGTTATCGTTTGCGCGAGCTAGAAAAACTGCTCGCGCGTTGGAGGCGCGGGTTAGATAAACAACCCGTGCGCCGCACCGATGAACGTGTGTCAGATTCGATTGCACAGCGAATTAGCAGAGCGAACTTGCATCTTCAAATAAATGCGAAGCATGTCTATGTGCATTTCCAGATTATTTAAGCATTGTAAATTCCGCCTTTACTAACCATTGTAATTTCTGACAGTTACGAGCCAGAAAAACAGCTCGCGCGTTGGTGACGCGGGTTAGATAAACAACCCGCGCGCGATTTCGATCGTGTCAGATTCGATTGCAACGCGAATCGGTGGAACGAACTTCCATCTTCAAATAAAAACGAAGCATTATGTGCCTTTCAAAATCATTAAAGCATTGAAAGTTCATCCCTTCACTAATGATCTTGATTTCTGACAGTTATCGTTTGCACGAGCTAGGAAAACAGCTCGCGCGTTGATGGCGCGGCTTAGATAAAAACAACCCGCGCGCGGCGTCAATCGATCAATTATTGTGCATTGCATTTGTACGAGTTGAGTCATTTTCATCACCAGCAACCGGCACCAATAAAATCGTCGGGTCGGCAGGTTCGGCATAATGCTGATGACTTGTTCTCGATTTCTTCTTTGTTCGTTGTCGTCGGTCGGCGTCACGATAATTGCAGAATATTTCGAGTTGCCAGTAAAAAGGCAAGAATGAATGATTTTCACTCATGCGCTCAGCCTTTTACTATTTGCCACAGCGCCCCCCCCCAAAGCATGCCACGTGAATACATCAGTCGTGAACATGTAGAACAGCTGGTATTTTGTTCGCGGCTCATTCGTCGTGATGGATGCCGAATGATGCTTTCGTGAATAATCATTGACACAAGTCGCCCTCCCGAAACCGCCACTCCTCCTCAAAATAACAAATATTTCGAAAGAAATTCAAGAGTTTCAAGCAGAAGAGCGGGCCTACCGGTCCACCCACAGAAGCGGATTACAAAAACTAAAATAAAAAAAAAAAAAAAAAAAAAAAAAAAAAAAAAAATAAAAAAAAAAAAAAAACAAAATTTCGCGCTGCGCGCGATATATGTACTTTTTAGTACATAAAAACAGGCACGCGAAAAAACTTGTGTTGTACCCTACCCGCCCCGAAAAATCTTCCCCCCTCCCCCCCCCCCAAACCGGATTTCCCCCCCCCCCCAAGATCCCAGGTACACTACCCCCCTACCCGCCCCGATTTTTTCCACCTATGTACCCTACCCGCCCCGCAAAAGTAGCCACAGCACTGTTCTTGGGTAGATTGGCCTGCCACCACACTGACCCTCCCCCCCTACCCGCCCCGATTTTTACCCCCAAAATGCCCATTTTTCGGTCAAAAATGCCCAAATTTCGACCGAAAACCCTAAAAAGTGCAAAAAATCTCGCGCCGCGCGCCATAGTTTTTTTAGACACTTTTTAGGTGCAATCTGCACCTAAAAAATCAGAATTGCACCTAAAAATTCAGGGTTAGGTGCAAGGTTGCACCCATAGTAGTGGCTGGGGGGGGTTGGGGGGGTTACCCCCCCCTCTCAGTACTTACCTACCACAAAACCCGAGGGGGGGTTGGGGGGGGTTGAGTACTTACCTCTCACAACTCCAAATCATACCTCTCACAAGCAATTTTATACCTTTTTGAGGCAAAAATCGGTGTTTTTCGACCTTATTTTCCCAAAAATCGCGCGCTCCGCGCGCAAACCCACCCATAATACCTATTTTTAGGCGATTTTCGGCGAAAATTTTGAAAAAGTACTATTTTTACCTCAATTTTTGGCCAAAATTGTATCACAAAAACGGTGTTTTTTCGCCTTTTTGGGTGACCAAAATCATACCTCTCACGCTTCCGGTCCCAACCCCGCATCATACTTACCTCCCACACATGGGCCTGCCACTACACTGGTTGCACCTAAAATTTTGGGCCCTTATTTTGCTTAATTTAGCATTCATACAGCATCTTTTAAGGTTGGAAAGCTTAGAAACAAAAAAATGCGCTGCACGGCTTTTCATTCCTTCCAATAAATTCCATCGAAGCATTTGGTCGATATCGACAAAAAATATTGATCTGATTGATTAATTTCGTACACAGTTAGTACCTGGAGTGCTGGCGATAAGATTAAACAAATACATGCTGTACTAGGATCAGTGTAGTTCCTGGTCCGGCGAGGCGGTTAGTGAACCTACCCACATTGTCGGTGCGGCGGTTAGTGTACCTCCCTGTGGGGGAAGGAGGGGGTAAGACCAAAATTCAGGAAAAAGTCCTTTGAGGTAAAAAATTTGTCCTATTTTTGCCCTTTTTTGGAAAAAATTCTCCATAAATAGATAGGGTATTTCGGCGACTTTTGACAACATTGACCTGAAAATTACCCATTTTAGGCCTAAAATGCCCATCTTGGGCTAAAAATGCATATTTTAGGAAAAAATTGCGGCGGTTAGTGTACCTGGTGCGGCGGTTAGTGTACTAGTGTACCTTGGTCGCGGCGGTTAGTGTACCTTAGGACTTAGGAGGGGACCCCCTCGTGACCCCCAAGCCCCAAATGTGGATATGGTGACATGAAAATTTTACTGTTTCGTTTTCTTCTCAATCGGTTCTCAATAATGAAACTAGTACAAAATGTGCTACAAAATGTTGAACTTTCCCTGAAAAGTTTGCTTTTGCTAAAGGAAAAGGCATTCATTGCGTTACAACTTTATTGAACTTCTAAAAGCACGCAAATAGCATTGAACACACAACCTGGCAAAAAAGCCTAAAATTGGCGTTTTTTGTCCAAAATAGGGGTTGCACCTACTTTGGCCAGCTTGCACCTAAAATTGGGGGGTTGCACCTAGTGAATTTAAAAAAACCCTGCTGCGCGCGATATATGCACTGTTTAGTACATAAAAACAGGCACCAATGGTGTAGCTGGGGGGGGGGAGTGGGGGGGGTCCCCCCCTAGGTACAGTAGGTAGGTTGCCGCCCCTCGCCTGGTACAGTAGGTAGGTTGCCGCCCCTCCCCTGGTACAGTAGGTAGGTTGCCGCCCCACCTAACTTTTCACCCAAAACATTCATTTTTGTCTTAAAATTGCATAAAATTAGCATATTTGTCTGCAAATAGGCGAAAAATCGCGCGCTGCGCGCGAAATTAGTGTTTTAGGCCACATTTTCTTCAGTATTTAGACATAAAAAATTCGGTTTCCAGATGACCCCCCCCCCAAGGGGGACGACCCCCCCCCCCCAGCACGCCCGGGACAATAGGTAGGTTGCCGTCCCACATTTTTGGTGGTACTGTAGGTTGCCGCCCCGCCTGGGTAGCTACACCACTGACAGGCACCCGAAAAAACTTGTGTTGTATCCTCTGCCCGCCCCGAAAAATCTTCCCCCCCCTCCCCCCCCCCCCCCCCCCCCCCAAACCCTCCCCCCCCCCCACAAATCCCAGGTACACTACCCCCTGCCCTCCCCGATTTTTTCCACCTATGTACCCTACCCGCCCCGCAAAAGTAGCCACAGCACTGATCGGGGGGGATACAGTGTTGGAGGTACTCTGGAGGGGGGATACCTACTGTACCGCGCTCGGAGAGGGGGATACCTACTGTACCAGAGCCGATGGCCTGGGGGGGTTGGGGCTGGGGGGGGTTAGGTTTTGGGGTGAAAATTTTTAATGTGTTATGTGTTATATTTTCATATATTATGTGTGGAATTGTGTGAAAACGTAGTATTTGCGCGGGTAATTTGAGGTAAAAACCGCTGATTTTACACTAATTTTGGCCATTTTGGTCAAAAATTGGCACTTTTGAGGCAAAATCGGGGGGATACCTACTGTACCGGGGTGAAAATCGGGTGGGGGATACCTACTGTACCATGCCAAACATCGGGGGGATACCTACTGTACCAGGCGAGGGGGGATACCTACTGTACTGGGCCCCCCAAGCCCCCCGCCCATCTCCCACACTGGGGGGGATACCTACTGTACTGGGGGGCTACTCCCAACCCCCACCTCCAACACTGGGTCCGGCAGTACTGTGGCTACTTCTGAAGGGGAGATACTGTACCTTCCTTTCCGAGCAAAAAGACGGGGAGATATCGGGGTACTGTACCCAGAATTTGGGGGGGGGGACGAGCGACTAATTATACGGAAATCCCCCCGACTGAGCGCGCGTCCACGAAAGATATAGCAGTTTTATTTGATTCAGGCTGGTGCCTAAGCCTAATCCTAACCGCAAGCCTAAGCTTAAAAGCCTAAGCCTGAAAGAAATAGAAGCCTAAGCCTTAAGTATGGGATGGGACTATGCTTAAGCACACACAAAACGGGAGATACCGTACCAGAGAGGGGAGGTACTGCACCTTTGGGGGGTGCCCACTCACCCCCCCCCCCAGCCACAGCACAGGAGTGTTTTTTTAATACACTGTTCCATCGAGAATCTCGATTCCTGATTCCGTTCGTTTCGTTACTGATGCTGATTTCGGCCTGAGACATTTTTTTCAGGGACCAACAGCCAACAGCAACAGGTAAACTGTAAACAAGACGAAGGACACAATTGAATTAAAAATGATCAAGCAGGATTTATCATTTATGGAATGAAGCTGAAGCCCACGTGATTGCCAAAATCAAAATGTACTCGTGTCTCGGCTGTACTTGGGCATTGATTGCCGCACTGGGTTTGTTTTTCGCTTGGTTTTTTATCGGACTGACTGACTCGCAATTCTGCAGGAGCACGATACGATACTGTTTTTAAATGTATGGCCCAGTGGGTCAGTAATTTATATTTCTGAAAAAAAACGTTTTTTTCCCAAAAAAAACCATTTTTTTGAAATAAATTACCAGTACTTGAGGTTTGAGGAATTCCGAATGGCGCAACACCCAGCTTTGCGTATGTTATCGTTTTGTGACGAAAATTACGGTAAATTTATATTTTCGGAAAAAAACTGTTGTTTTCGAAAAAAACCGTTTTTTTCCAAATAAGTTACCTGTGCTTAAGGAATTCCGAAGTCAAAAACACCCACTTTTGAACAATTTTTGCTTTGCTTATGCTTTGGTTTGCTAAACCTCGCCTGCCTGTTTCAGGCAGGGTTGGGCAAAAAAAACGACGGCGTGTGACGCTTTTTTTTAAAAAAACGCCTGGGTCGTTTTTCGTTTTTTTAAATCCTGAATTTCCTTGATTTTCCCTGATTTTTCGTGGAAAGTACCCTGATTATCAAGGAAAATCAATTTTTTTGTCCAATTTTGTCAAAAAAATTTCGACCAATTTTTACTTTGTCGAGATACGTCAATATACGGAGTTTGGCTTTCAGTGATGACCCCGGCTAAAGTTTTCAAAATGATTTTGTAACATAGGTTCGAACCCTCAAGAAAATTTTCGCTATTTTCAGACCAAAAACACATTTTGTCGGAAAAATAAATTACCATTACCTTTAATTTTTCCGGGTTATTTATTTTCGAAAACGTTTTTTTAGTTAGTCACAACACTTTTACGGAGTTTTTTGCTTGTTTATGGCTTAAGTGCCGCGCGCGCGCGCGGGTGTATCCTCCGGTTCTTTTTCGGTTTTTTCAAAAATATAAAGAACTGGTTTTTTCGCAACTTTATCTGAGTGGGCTCGGCTGCTAAGTAGGGTTGGGCCTGGGTGTTGTGGGCGCAGTAGGCGGTGTGATGCACCCTGGCATGGGTGTGGGAATTCGACCTGGTGGGGGTATGCTGCCGGCATGGGAAATACCTTACTTTGGGAACCAGCACAAGCATCCCTGAGAAATGGCCTTTGCTCGGGAGTTGGGATTTTGTTCCCCTTCCCTAGCATGGTATGGTATCTGCCTTCCACGGTACGGTATCTACCCCTCTCTGGTGCGGTATTCCCCCTCTATTTCTCCGATTTTTTGCCTCTTTGCCCCAAAAGTACATCTGAAATTACCAGAGCCATTGGTCGTCAAGCGAAAACCTCATGACGTCATTGCGCTTCTCGAGTTCATAGCTTTAGCGAATCAGCGTTTTTCAGCTGTGTTCATCCAGCAGTCAACCGGTGTCAACAACGCCGAGTCCAAGTGCAATGTGTTGCTGTCGAGTGACGCGCGTGTCATCATCACGGATTCGATCAACGACAAGACTGTGCGACAATTGAAGGCATCCACTGAACACGAATGGCCGCTGTCTCAACAACACATCACGTTCTATCAAGTGCAGGTTGGTCTCTTTTTGCAACTTTGCAACTTGTGTGTGGCAATGAGCTTTTGTTGGCAAATTCGTAAAGCGAACATTATTCGTCTTGCGAGCGAAGAAGCGCCGGCTGAACTTTTCAGTTTCGCCAACCGCACCGCATTTCGAACGTGACAATCACCGGTGGTTATCTAGCCTATCGTCTGCAGTACGCGCTCATGTCGGGTGGTGTATTCAGATGGATAACGGTCAGAATAAATGACACTGACGTGCGTTGTTGTCTTCTTTTGTTGTATGTTGGGAGGAATTACTATTATGATAATTATTTTGCTTTTTTTGCAGATATTCCGTTCGGCGATCACTAACTCGCCACTAGATTTCATTGCGCACGCTGTTCGTGTTGTGCCAGTGCATGTAGTGAATGCGGATGTAAGGCTGATGGTGGATGTGTTTGGCTGCAGTTTGGGTGAGTTACGTTATTCTTGTTTATTTATTCTGTTAAAAGTAACAAATTTTTGTCAAACTTTCCCAGCCAGTCGCACGTACCGATTCGCTGACTACAGTATGCACACAATGAACCTGGCGAAGTATGCACCAAATGGAATTAGTTCGGAGCGGAATCGTGTTCGAGTCTCCTATAAAACCGTGGAGCAGAATGGTGTTTTGATGACCGCCACTGGAAGACAGGGCGATTTTCTCTTGATACAGTTGAACGGAGGAGTAATTGAGGTAATCTTTTTATCGTTTATTTTTTCTCCGAATTGTAAGCTTGAGGCCACAAAGAAAATGCTCTAGAACTGAGAGTAGTACAAATTACTGTGGTGCTTCATGTTCATGTTAGAGTCACTACACTCAACCATTTTCAATTACAGACATATTTCTCGATGTGCGGGGCATCCGTGTTCAACACGCTGTCCTACAATGGCGGCGAGGGCAATGATGGTGACTGGCACACATTGGAATGGGTGCATGACCGGGTTACAGTTGTGTTGCTGTTGGATGGGCAGCGTGTGAATGTGACACGGACACACGCACCACACACGTATTGGGATATCGATGATATGGTACGTTTGATAAGGGGTGTCACCGTATGTTCGCAAAAAATTATGTTGGCAAAGCAACACCGTATTTTTCAGATCTCAGTCGGTGCAAGTACAGTGCAACACCCACTGCAACGGGTCTTGGTGGCCAGCAATTTCAGGTTGGAATGGTCTCTTAAAAAATACGGTTTCTGGCAAAAAACGCAATTTTCTTCCAATGTTGTCCGTGTAGATCCCGTTGTGTTGATGTTTAGAGACGTAGGGAGATTTAAAAAAACTACAAGAAATACTTGTTTAATTCTATTACAAATCCACTATTATTCCAACAAGCTCTCGCATGTATTGTTGCAGCGGTTGCATGTCCGAGGCGAGTATTAATGGCGCGTACGACATGTTGCGTGTTCGAAATGAGCACGACTCGGTCAGACATCAACCAATGGCATTACGCCACGACACGGCTGTCAATGATGCGTACTGTTATGTGAGTCGACCGACTGTAGCATTAGTTGTTTTCCCTTTTCTGACAAGATAAAGTAGTTGTTTTTCACACATTTTATATTTTTCGGGACTTTCGTTTCGGGGTTTTCGATTATCGGTTTTTGCGACATTTTTTCCGGCGTCTTTTTTCGGGGTCTTCGAGCCCACCTGTTGGACCATTGGGCTACTGTTTGATTAGCCCACCTGTTGGACCATTGGGCTACTGTTTGATTAACATTGCCAACACGCGATGTCGTACTTCGACCAAAAAACAAGCGCATGTGGCCCTTTTAATGCACGTTAATTGCTCAGCTTGCTTCACACAGTGATTTTTTGAATAAAATGTGGACGTCAGACATTCTGTTAAAAAACTTGCTGTCAAAATGTTTCTTGGTAGCGTTGTGGAACGCAATCAATTTGAGTGCAAGTGCGTAATTCACAAAATCAGAGTGCCAGGTTGGTAGCTTAAGCTTTTGTAACCCCAACCCGGTTACCGCCACCCATGATTTGAGGAAGCTCTGTATTGACAAGTGACAAGAAATCGCCATTCAATCACCCAAGTGCTCCTATTTTGCAGGACGCGCGTCTCGACCGCGACTGTTTCACACTGACCGACCGTGATTCATTCATTAGCAAGACACAACTGCCGTTGTCCACCAGTTCACTTGTGCCCAGTGTGATTGAGTTCGAATTCCGTACGCTCTCTACGTTCGCAACGCTGATGAACATTGAGTTCAGAAACAACACCGCTTTCGAGGTTGGAGGTTGTCTTTGATTTGATCATTATAGTCTACTGCCATCATCCATAGTGAATTGATTGGCAAGTGGGTTGGCGGCCCAATTTTGACCAAGAATGGTACTTGTGGTGTTAAAATTAGGGGGCGGCACCGTACCGGAAAGGGGGAGATTCTGTATCCAGAGAGCAGTGCTGAGAGTGTGATACTGTACCTTGGGGCCAAGGATACTGGGGTATTGTACCCAAGGAGTTTTGGGAGGTGCGCATTCGGGGGGGGGGGGGGTGGGTGATGCGATGCGGGGAAGATGAGAATTGAATTTTTGTGCAAGAATCGCGCGAAGCCCCGCCGCCCCTCCCCCAGCACTGCCAGAAAGGGTAACCCTGCACACAGCAGCAGTGTAGTTCCTGGTCCGGCGCGGCGGTTAGTGTACCTACCCCTTTTTTCCGTGCGGCGGTTAGTGTACCTCCCTGGGGGGAAGGGGAGGGAAGACCCAAATTCAGGAAAAAGTCGCTTTTTGAGGTAGAAAATTTGACCGATTTTTGCCCCTTTTTGGAAAAAATTTTCCATAAAAAGGGTATTTCGGCGACTTTTGACATCATTGACCTAAAAATCATCCATTTCATGCCTAAATGCCCATTTTAGGCCTAAAAATGCCGACTTTAGGCAAAAATTGAGGCGGTTAGTGTACCTGGCGCGGTGGTTAGTCCCGTGATCGCGGCGGTTAGTGTACCTTAGGGGGGGACCCCCTCCCCCCAGGAACTACACTGCACAGCACCTGTTTCTCCGCTGTTTGCGTGGTTGTCATTGCTTGCAATTTCAGCTTCGGCTAAACGAACGTGGCGAAATGCACATGTTGTTTGTGGGCAATGCCTTGCTGCAAGAGCTATCGACGTTGAAAGGTATGGGTAGCGTGATGAGCCGGTTTGGTACTCTGCTTCACTGTTGTGACATGTACCAGACAGTTTTTCAGACACCCAGCCGCAATCTAGTCAACCGCTCAACGATATGTTGTGGCATCACGTTACTGTCACGATCACGCCAACATCAATTGGTGTCATTGTGGACACAGGGCGTACATTTACAAGTGCGGTCCGATCGAACATGATTGAGGTGAACTGCATTTAATTTGCTGTGGTGCGGTTAAATTCCACAAGTTTCGTGCGCACATCGCGTCACAAACATTATAGCTCCCGTGGTTCAAGTCGGTGGGGGAGGGGAGTTACAGCGCACCTACTATCGGTATCTTGATTTCACCTGGGGATTCTGAAATGCTGACCTGTGTGTGTCCTGGGGTGGCATCCTACCCTAAAATTTCTCCGAAAACCGGGAAAATGGTAACCACAAAATGCACCATTTTACTCCAAAATGCTCAAAAGCGCTTGCTCACGCACGCTGCGTGCATACCCTCAAAGGCCCAAAATGACCATTTGTATGGTAACGGTTCCAACAGATTTTCTCCAAAAAAATTGGAATGGAAGTATTTTGGAACAACCCCCTGGGTATCCGAAAATTTTTATTCTGGGGCAACTTGTCCAAAATTTTTCATTTTGGGTATCCGGAGATCGGTCAAATCAATCAATGACAGCGCACACAACAGGCCTGGCGTAGTGCCAATGTGTAAATCAGATTAGCAGACATTGACCACCAACCCAGACCCGTTGTGTACGATGGAGGAGACGAGGCGTTGTGTTGTTGTCGCTGTCGGACGCGTCAGAAAGGTAGCTAAGCAGGGTAGCTGTGATACAAACTCGTGTTTGTTTTATGCATCACAAGCTCCCGTGCTCAGCCACCAAAGTGACAATGTGTTGACGATGACGTTGAAGAATCTAATTGTCGTCGACGGCATGTCCGCCCATACTGAATGTTCCTCTAGTCATGACGCAGCTGCGGCACCATATGAATGGGCCAGACATGATTAAAGGGAACACCCAGGCTGGGAAGGCACGCGAATTTGAAGGTATTGTAGACAATTGAAAATGGTTGGCGCCGGCGGAATCGTTTTTAATAACACGTAGCATTTATGAGATCGGCTTTGCTCAGACCTTTGCTTGCACGTCTTGACAGAGCGGATCTCAGTAAAGCTGGTGTTCTTCTTTCCTCTCGCCTTGTTGTCGCCGGTGTTGCGTTTACGAGATACCAATAAACACGCGCTTATATACCGCACTGACAATTATCGCGTGGGAACCAGCCGGATTAGATAGTTTCCCACGCTTCGTGATTGGCTGATCGGGGATTAGGCGGATTATAAGCAGCTTGGCGAAATCTGACCGTGGGAAAGTTGCCCACTAATCCCGACACATGCGGTAAAAAAAACTACAGGGTGTGCGCAATGGTTGGTACAGGGTGTCCGTAAAGTACCTCACAGCCTGATTTGTGCGTGCGTGTGCGCATGAATGAAGGTGAATGTGAAAGAAAGCAAAGGTTCACGTTCTTCAGTTTCAGTGCGAAATCCAAGATAAAGAAGTGACTGTTGTTGTGACTACCATCCTGGAACGAATGTGAAAGTTCGATGAAAGAAACAGAAACAAAAATTGGAAACAGCACGGACATGTAACCAAGTGCGGGAGAACTGACAGGACGATCACCAGAAGTTCAAAAATTGTTAATTATTGTTCAATTTTCAAAATTGCAGACACACATGTTCCCGCCGCGTTCGCTGGTTCGATTCGGCGGCGCGCTGATTGGCTGCATCCGAAAGGTGTACACTCAATCAGACACGCCCATATTCTTTCACTCAACCGACCAGCATTCCGGTGTGCTGTTCGACAGGTGTATGATGAGAAACCGGTACGTTTTGGCAAATAATTTCGGGGGAAGTTCCGATTTCGTGAAATTTTTTGTATTTTATAAATTTCTTCATTTCCAGCTGTTACCCGAACCCATGCAGCAATGGTGGAACGTGCGTGCAAAATGTGCTCAGTGACGACTTCAAATGCTCGTGTCAAAATGGATATTTTGGTGACACTTGCAAACTGGGTCGGTTTTGGCTGAATTTTCAAAGATGATGAAAATAATTGGTTCCTGATCTTCCATCTAGACGGAGTCTCACCGCTTTTTTCAGTCAGTCTGCCACAATCCTGTGAAGAGCATTTTTCGCTCAAACGAGAAGAGGGTCTGACTTGGTTAGATGTTGATGGCAGTGGACCCATGGAACCTATTGAGCTGGAATGCAAACATCACGATGAAGGTTTGGTTGTTTTTGCTTTCTTGTGGATTTTTTGAACTTTCACTGAGATGCTACATCGAGTAGCAACCCTCTACAGTAGTACCACAAGCCACCCAAAAACACCCAAATTCCACAGGTGCTCAAACCGTACTACATCACAACCGCGAGCACGCAGTGAGCGTGCAGGGTGCCAGCACACCTGGTGCACATCGTATAACATTGTCGTACGGCAACGACCAATCAGCCGGCTTGAAATTGACTGCGCTGCATTTTGATTGGTTGCTTAGACGGTTCGAACAATGTTGGCAACCAATAAGCTACGAGTGTCAGGGCGGAGCCAGTTTGGTGCAAACGGTACGCACTTGCTACGTTTTTCTATGAATTTGCCTATTTTGCTTCGAAACATTCGAAACATTTTAGTGTACACATTTTAGGTGTTGAATCAACCGGCGTCCTCGCTGCTGGTCGAGACCAGACAACGTGATCTGGCGGCAATCATACACAATGCCACTTACAGAATGTCATCTTGGTACGATTGGCCGATCTGTTTGTTTCGTATGAATAAATTTTTTTACAAGGATAAAGCGAAATGACCCGGTTTTTTTTAAAATAAAGATCAATGATTGTATTATTTCCAGGTGGGTTGGCCGTACGTCCCAGCCAATGTATTCCTGGGGCGCTATCAATGGTCGCAGTCGTATGTGCGCTTGCGGCGAAACCGGCACATGTCATCATGAACTCAGGTTAGTTTGGTCGCAATTGCACAATCCCAATCTCACTGAACCAAATTGATCTGCACTGATTGATTTGTGGACGATGTGGACGAACGGGGGTTGCACACGACCAAGTGACCAACACCCGCCTTGAGTTGCAGCGTTTGCAACTGCGACGGCGAGACGACCGATACACAGCTGGATTTCGGCAACATCACCGATTTGCAGCAATTGCCCGTTGAACACGTGTTTGTGGGCGATACGGACAGCGAGTATAAGAAGGCCGTTGTGCATGTCGGGCCGTTGATTTGTGCAAAACATGGTGCGTGAACGCAAATAGATTGGCAAATATCCAGTTTTTATGAGCAGCGTCAGTAATGAAGGCAGCCACCAGGACTTCGGTTGTTGGACCTGCGACTGACAAATTTTGTTTTGTGACCGTATTTTGCGGCGGATGCTGGTCGAAATTAGTGACCGAATGTTGCAAAATATGATCTAAACAATGATTGCTTCGCCTTCTAACCTCTGTATTTCAAAGCCTTGATTCAACTCCATAGCAGTGGCAGGGAGTTTGGGGAGGGGTTGAGTCACCTTG